>JBBPRS010000016.1:0-151481 GCA_038093155.1 Boletus huronensis | reverse complement strand
CCTTTTCTTGCGCCACCCCCCCTCTTTACTTCCGGCTGTTCCCCCATTTTTTTTTTTTTTTCCCCCCCCCCCCCAAAAAAAAAAAAAAAAGCGCCCACGTTTAGGAGGCGCAACGCAACAAAAAAGCGGAAAACACCCACGGAGGTCGTCGTACTTGAGACCCATTTGGCGGTATCCCATCAGGTCGGTGTACCAATGAGCGACGGGGGTGAGGACCCTCTTGAGGGAGCGAGACGAGCGCACATAAGGTGCGAGAGATGGCCCGAGCGCGTTCATCGTCGTTCACTTGCGAGTCGTGCAAACGCAGACGGGGCCGTTCGGAGACGCGAGTTTGTCCTTGTTTGCAAGGATCCGTGATGTTGATGAGATCGCATCCCTTCGAGAGATACCCGTCGCCAGTCAGTCATGCCAGTCGTCAACGTCCACGAACGCACCTACATCATGGTCAAGGTAATCGTACACCACCTCCGTCCGATCCACGAAACCATCTCCCCCCCTCCCAGCCCGACGGCGTCGACCGCGGTCTCGTCGGCGAGATCCTCGCCCGTTTCGAGAAACGCGGCTTCAAACTCATCGCCGCCAAGCTCGCCCTCCCTCCCCAATCCCATCTCGAAAAACGTCGCAGTCCCTTTTCTTTATCCTCGACTCACACACTCACCCATACACTCACAGACTATGCCGATCTCAAAGAAAAGCCCTTCTTCCCCGGATTGATCAAGTACATGCAATCCGGCCCCGTGTTCTGCATGGTCTTTGAGGGCCTCGATGCCGTCAAGACGGGCCGTGCTATGCTCGGTGCTACGAACCCCCTCGCTTCTCAGCCCGGTGTGTCCCCCCCACATCCGTCTTTCTCCGCGTGATGGCGTCGCTGAACCGTGTTCCAGGAACGATCCGTGGCGACTACGCCCTTGCTGTCGGTCGCAATATTTGCCATGGTTCCGATTCCGTCGAGAACGCCGAGAAGGAGATCGCACTGTACGTCGCGTTGAATGCCATCGGCGTCTGGCGCGTCCAAGTCACGCTCACCTTCCTTCCGTAAGGTGGTTCCCTGACGGAACCCTCCAGTACAACCTCACCCAGGCGAATGTGATTTACGAGTAGACGGATAGACATCCGCGTCGTGTATCACAGACATGGAATTTGCGCTGTTGTTTTCATCGAGCCACGATAAATTTAATCACGGTTCTGGTAAAGAGAGAATACAGCGCTAAATAACGCGGAAGGATGGTATGCAACGAAGGTAAGGGTATGATGCAAAAAGTATCCAAAACGAAGATCTCAGAGCCCCGTCATGGTCTGCAACCGACTGGTCATAGTACCGCCTCTCGGCGTGCCATGGCTAAGGGTTTAGCTATCCAAGCAGAAACGACCCTCTACCACGAACGCGGCATCTTTGTGCGCGTTCCCCAACAGACTGGATCATGGGAGGAATCAAAAGATTGATTAACGAGAAGTATGCCCAAATGACCGCGGTCGTCCCTTGTTACGTCCCACAAGCGAGGATGGCAGCCAAGTCCTTCTCGCCTGCTGCGGATAGCTGCCGTGAACGAGCCTTGAGCCGCACTGAGGGCGATACACCGCGAGGTCAAAAACGTAAGAAAGAACGAGACATAGCAACTCACGGTTGCGGTCCAGACTCAAAAGTACGACCTTGACGGCACCGTTCGTATTTCGCGAGGCGACGGCGCTCTTGAGCAGTGCAGATCGATCGATCCAGTGCTCGTCTTGCCAGATGGCAGCCTTGAGGATCAGATCGTCCATGCATCGATCCCAGGATGCTTCGTCAGAAAACTCGACTTGCTCGGTTCGGACGCTGAGGGACGTGAGATAGTTGCCCTTGGACGTCTGCACTTTGAGCGACGTTGCATGCGACCGGACGTGAGAGGTGATGTAGGCGACGGCCTCTTGTGCGGCCTCGCCGAGCTGGAATGTGTTGGAGGAAAGACCATCAAGCTCCATGATGACAGGAACAGGGATGACGACGGTCCATTTGAGTGACTCGATGATCGACGCAACAACAGACAGTGATGACAAGAGAATGTTCGTGTCAAGCACGAGAACGCTGTAACCGGGAACGACGTTCAACGTCGGAGCAGACGCAATAGGCCGGCGTGGACGCCGTTTCGAGCGCCGTGTCGAGGAGGAAGGGGGTGATCGTTGAGCAGACGCAAGTAAAGATCGCAGATATCGCCGCCGTGCCTGCAAAGCGTTTGAGCCAACGTCCCGACGACGGATCAGAGAATCCTTTTACCTTGAGTGCCTTCACCTCCTCGTCATCCTCGCCTTCTTCCGACGATTCGTCCACCTCTACATCGTCGACATCGACGTCCATCGCGTCGTCGGTCCACCTCCGACCTCTACGGCGAATTTCCTCTTGTTCGCGTTCGTGACGATCCTCGTCTCTCCACGTGCGTACTTTTGCCTCCAACACGCCGTCCACTTTCCACTCGCGCGTTCCTTCCATCCACGTGAAACCGTCGACGAGTCCGGCCAAATTGACTGCGCTACGCACGATCCTTGTCCACCGCTGCGCGGTCTCGTTCTTCGATTCGTTGCCGCGTTCTTCTTCGTCCTCGTCTTCGATGATGCCGTCCGTCAGCTGACCGCCTTCTTCGATGTCCAGCACTTGGATCTCCACGCGACGATCTTCGCCGCTCTTCCAATACCCACGCTCGAACACCTTGCGACCGACCCATTCCATCCCGCGCATACACCAGTCCTCTGGGAGGGGCGGAGCACGGCCACTCGTGAGCATCGCCCAGCGTTCCGTACCGCTTGGAGCGGGAACGTGCAGCCCCTGGGTGTTGTGTATGTTCTTCGGGATGGAAGAGAAGAAGGTCGCTAAGTCGTCCCACGGAATGAACCGTTCCAGGATTGCGAGGGTTTCGGGGTGTTTGCTGACGGTGGCAAGGAAAGTGAGGAAGACGGTGAGATAGGGATTTAGAGTGGGCTTCGCAAAGGGCGAGGCCTTGCGCGTCGGGTTGCGGAGCACGAACGAGAGCGTCGAAAACGCGAGCTGGGTTGCATGCTTGAATGCCTGGGAGAGTTCGAGAAATAGTGGGCTGTCGGACAACATCGGGGATGTTTGTGCCTGCTCGGATCTCGATGCGTCGTCGTCGACATCCATCCGCCTTTCCTCCGTGTCTTCCTCGGGTTGCGCGAGCGTGTTTCGCTTTGCAAAGATCCGGAAGGGAGCTGTCGAGGTAGCATCGCGGGTGCCGGCGCCGGCCATCTTGCGCAGGACACCGCCGGGTCGACCATATTCCATCACGGCACCGATGTTGGTCACGGCCATCATGATCCACTCGCGTTCCTGAGCGCCCTCGATCTCGAGGCGTTCGAGGAAACGGGATACGGTGGGAGCAAAGTCGTCGAGTTCGATGTTGGTGAAGAGCATGCCATGGAGGAGGACAAACAAATCCGGGACCGTCGCGTCTGGTTGAGAGCGACGGGACTGAGCTGTCGATGACCATATGGGGAGGATGGATTCCCGCGATGTCGAGAACGGGTGGATTGTGGTCATGCTGACGATCGGACGCGGTCAGGGTCAGTTTGGACAGACCGAGCGAGAGGGCGACGAACCTTTTCACGAAATGGTAAACTGCGCGTAGCTCCTCGCTTTCGACCTCGCGACTGAGGAGGCCGAGATGGTGGTGAAGCTTTCCTGCGCCGGGGGTGTCTGCGATGCCTTGAGCGTACCACTCTTTTGCGATGCCGCGCCAGCGTTCCTTTTCAGGCTCGACTTCCATCATCCGCGCGGCGACGATGCCGACGCTCGGAGTGGGGGAGTCGTCGATTCGTGCTGCGGGGCGGTCGGAGGAGGACCTGACGCTGATCTGTGACTTGCTCTTGGGAGCGTCGCTGGGATGGTCGCTGGACTCGGCGTTTGCCTGAGAGACGGCGTCTGCTGTGAGGGCAGCACCGGCAAGCTGGTTGCTGGTGACCATGGCGGCGACGGCCATGCGGTAGCGGGCGAGGTCGCCGAGGGCTTCGAGCCAGCCTGCGCGGAAGGACTTGAGGCTGGGTTCCTCGAGGAGACCTGTGTAGAAGGTGTAAGCAAAGTAGATGAAGTCTTGGAGGTGCTCTAGTGCGAGGGGCGAGGAGAAGGAAGCACGACGGAGGGCCTCGAGGAGTTTGTGGAAGGCGTGTGTCCAGAGTCTGATGATGATGTTGTACTTTGTGGGGATGACGCGCAAGGAGGCGGGGACGGAGGGGGCGAGGGAGATCTCGACGAGATTGTGCATCATGTCTGCTAGTCTGGCGGAGAGAGGGCGGTGAGGCGACGAGGGAGGATGTGGGATGCGGAGGACTTACCGTTTGTGGTCGGATATGAGCTTTATCCACCTTTGCTGCTCGAGCTCCTCGTCGGACACGTCGCGGGCGCGGGCGTGCAAGAGGACGCGAGAGTCTTCGGGGTTGTCGTCTGGGTCTTCTGACATGATCTTTGACTCCAAGGCGGAGATGCTGCGGTAGAGTTTTTTGAGCTGTACTGCGAACGCGTTGTTTCCGGGCTCCTCGCGGGGTTTTCCGTCGAAGAGTGCGGAGGAGGCGGAGGAGTTGTCGGTCGTGCCCGAGGAGAGGGTGAACGAGGAGGAGGCGACGGAATGGGCGTAGGAGGAGGTGGAGGAGGCGGAGACATGGTCGGCGGAGTTGGGGGGGGACTTGGCGCCGTTCGAGGGTCTGGCGAGGACGGAGAAGCGGACGGGGTCGTCCTTGCGGTGGTCGAAGAGACGGTGGTGGGAGGGTGCGGTGTTGCGGGGGAGGTAGGAGCTGCTGGTTGCGTCCGAGACGGGGTCTGCGTCGGGGGAGATCTTGAGGCGGCGAGAGAAGTCGTCTGGGTCTGCGAGCGGCTTGCGCGGGGCCGTGGTGGGGCGGCGAGTCGCGCTGGGGGGGGAGGTGAGCGTGGGGCGGTGGGGCGGGTGGGGTGCGGACTCACGCTGCGTTCCTGCGCTGGAGTGCGACGATGCGGTCTGCGATGTCTGTGGGCTGGGCGGGATCGCGACGCCTCTGATGCTGCCTGGTCGTGTCCATGGTCGAGGCTGAGACGGAGGCGGGTCTGCGCATTTTCGTGTCCGTCCGCAGTCGAGTTGCTGCGCCGATCGAGATCATTCCATTTTTGGCTATTTACAATGTAATCATACACGTGACCCTCACCACGCGTGATGTCCACCGCTCACGAGAATGCTGCACTCGGCTTAGTCATCACTGAAACCGACGGGGAAGACACGCACTCGCTTCCGGTGCAGAAGCTCGACGCGTCCGACGCGAGCCACGTCGCAGCACCCCGCAGCTCGTCGGGACGTCCGAGTCGTCCGAGCGGGTTCAGCCCCGACCACTTGCCGTGCAGCTGCGGCTCCTTGTCCAAGAACGCCGCCGTCATCCTGCTCGATCACCGTCAGCACGTCCACCGCAACGTCACGTCCCGACCCACTGGGTGTAGATGTGCCCCGGCGAGAGCGTGTTGACCCGGATGTTCTGCGGCCCCAGCTCGCACGCCATGCTCCGCCCCATCTGCAGCACCGCAGACTTGGACGTGTTGTACGACACCCACGCGTGGTCCTGTCCCCGACTCAGCATCCCGTCCACCCATCACCAGCTCTGCTCACCCGGTTCGTGATGCTTCCCGACATCGACGCAATCAATACGATGCTCCCCCCGCGTCCGAACCGCGCCATCTGTCGTCCAGCGGCCTGCGCAGTGAACAGCACCCCCGTCGTGTTCACCTCCACCACCTCCACCGCCGCCAGTCAGCACATCCCTTCCCGACCACGCCCAGTGCTCACCTCTCTGAACTCCTGTCCAGCGTACTCCAGGCAATCCCTCTGCGCCTTCAGGATCCCCGCCGCTGCAACGCAAAAGTCAAATCGCTGCTCCTTGTCCCCAATCTCTTCCGCCTTCCTCCACAGCAACTCCTGATTCCTCACGTCCGCACTAAAGTACTCCAACCTCGCTCCGTTCCCCAACTTGCTCACATACTCCCGAGACGCTTCGAACTCCTCCGACGGCTCCTCGGGCAGATCGAAACAGTAGACCACACGCGCACCCGCCTCGGCGAGCCCGATCGCCATCTCGAGTCCAAGACCCCTGTTACCTCCGGACACGAGCCCAACGCGATCCGTCAGCGCAAACTCGTCAAAGATCTTGGCGCGAGGGACGAAGGAGGCATCCTCTCTCGCCTTCAACGCAGCCTCGATCCCCAACGGCGCGAGAGGCGAAACAGATTGTGCTTTTCTACGCCATCCTGAAATCAAGATCCAGCCAAGAACGCCTCGTCGATAGCACTCACGGCGACGACATTCGAACGAACAGTGCGAGAGTCCGAGATGAGACGACGATATCGCTGATCAAAACGATCGCCGCTTGACCCCTCCCAGAATACTCAGGCACATGAAAGAGCGGGGAAAAATATTTTGTTGAGATCACATGCGAGAGAATCTATCCTCTTAAGTGTACGACCGGCATTGGACCGAGTCAAATTACCTCGTGCGATGCAACCACTCCTTGAACGAACAGCCATCCTCACTGCCCGTGGCCCCGTGCACACTGCAAAGGTGGTAACGTTATTGCTTAGGCATTTGTCTCGGCCGTGATTGGACGGATGGCTCGCAAAAAAGGTCCCTAACTAAAAAAAGAAGACAGCCCCAGCCGCATCCAAAAACTCGCTTCAGAAAACCGACGAGTCGGATGACACTCCGACCTTGTGTTCTCACCAAAGGGTCCTATATGACACCCTCGACGATGTGAGTCAGCCCACCTTGAAGACGACATGCCAAGTTCTTTCAAAGATGGACTTGGCTGGTCTGCAAGAGTACAGCTCGGACAGATCGTCCATCCATGATTCTCTCTCCCCACGTCGGTTCTCCCGGCCGGACCGGGCGCCTTGGTGAGAGGGGCGAAGCCACTACGTCATGTTCGCGTGTGGGTAGCCATGTTCGCGCCGTCTCCGCGTATTCTGTTGATGTTCAGCTCTATGCCCGGTCATCTCAGCTGGATAACTCCCGACGCCCGCTCCCATCGGCTTGGCGATACCGCCCTTTTGTGTCCCTCTGGTCGCGTCGCTATCGCAACTGTTCACCATATTTTCGTCACCTGTCCCTCCTTTGCCACGATTCGGGGCATCTAATGGCCATGATGTGCTCGCAGAGGTCTCACGTCTTTTGCACGACGTTCGGGGTCCGTCGCGCGACCCTCTTGCTCAACCCTTCCCATCGGATGGAATTATCTGGCCGCAATCTCTTGCCTGGGACCGATCCCCCCAACATATCGTGTGGCTCACCTCCCACCTCATCTTTGGTGCTCGTTTGGCATACACATGCCATTCGTACCACGGGACATCTGTGGGGAATGTATTGTTGGCGGCTTCGTGCGCGGGTGCAGTTCAATTCACATATCAAGATCATCCGAATCTGTCTTCTTACCTACACATCTCCGCTGGCCTGATTTAGTTTAGTTTTCTTTCCTACTTTACGTCGAGCTAACGAAGTGCCTCCACCGTCACCTGAGCGTACTTACTTGGCGTAGTTGGCCAAATAAAATTCATTGGGTCCCAGTCTGACTTTTCGAAAGCTTGGTCGTTATCACTACCGTAGTAGTTCCAGCACCCTATAGTGGCACAAAGAGCGTAGCACGTACCGCGCGAAATCAACTATTGTCTTTGGTCGCGATCTGCATGCAAGGTTGGATGCTGGCTTCCAGGGCTGCTTCTGCGCCTAGAGTCCGATCAGCCAAAGGAATCGATGGTTGAATTCTTCCTAGGCTCGCCAGGAGGGCACGTGGCGGTTCGCTGATGCGGCATTTCTCGCGCAGTCGTTGCTCCGACTTCCATCACGATGGGTATAGGGTAGGAACCACGAGCGTGGAATGAGTAGCAAGCTCTGGACAAAAACTGATGACGGTCCAGAAATTATAGAATTTGCGGTGATACGGTGACCAGCGCTGTTCCGTGGAGTTCCGCCGCCCTCATGGCGCAGGAATGAGAAGAACTCGCGTATCGGAGCCGCGGGTGGGCAACGATCACAAAGGGGATGAAGAGGATTGTGGGAGGCACGTCCAGTCCTCACAAATACCGCAGCTTGAGCAACGTCAGTAACGGTGCCAACTATGCAGATTGTCATCGAAAGCCAGAGTCATGTTGGCGGATGTTTCGATGCTTGGATGTTGATTGAATTCTTGGAGATTAGTAGATTCTAGAACACAGGTTAGCACGTCATCGTTCGCATGTTTTCAGCAAAAGCTGCTTCGCGGCCAATGCGGTGAGACTCGTCGATGAGCGTCTAGAGCGAGAATTAGATTCTGTCCAGCCTCGTCACCCGGCCCCCTGAGCCGAGAAAAACATCTGGGAGTTTTCTTACAAGTACATACCTAAGGCTGGTACTTTGCTTGCCAAGGCGAGGACGTTCACACGACGTTGATCATCCCCGAGTGGATATGGGCTTCGCGGGACATCCCTGACGGGCTGTGTCTCTCGGTAACCCGCGAGGAGCTGACAAATGCCAGTGCCAGCCAAGGACAAGGAGCATTTAGAGTCGCCTGCCCGGAGCCGCGCGCCAAGTGTTGGAGAAATTGGAGACACCAAAGTTGGCGCGACCAAGCCAGGCTGCCAAGCAGTCTTCCCTGAGTAACCCCTCCGCGGATATTAGGTCTACCGGCGAAGCCCCCACCAATCGAGTAGAAATAATGCGAATGTGTATCGTTATCACATCGTTACATGACATTGACACCTTATGTGCTGCTGCGCCTCTAACCACCATTGGCATGACCCTGCCACAGGCCGTAAGACTTCCCGGGTGTTGTTTGCCAAAGCCGGATCGTGCCTGCGTCACGTCAGATAAGTTCAGCTTTGTAGAGACACGAATGGATATGTACAGGGCTCACCATCCTCTGAAAAGAACGGATGGCGACATTACATGAATTATGAATTAACGACATCGCCATCAGATAGTGGCATACGCCATGCCAACGGTAACACGCACCACTACCGCTTGCATACATTTCGCCATCCGGACTGAACTCGACGCAATGCACAGGGCCGTGGTGACCTTTCAAAACTTCCCTTTCTTCACCGTCCATTCCGTGCACCCGAACCCATTCATCTCCGAGGTTTCCCGTAACAAAGCGATCTTGCAGGATGGGATGAACGGAAGCAGACGATGGCGAGTATGGGAGGTTCAGACTGTGAGTCGGTGCCGTGCTTGGCAAGGCAGGTATAAATGCCACGGTTTCTCCTGATGTGACAACAAGCCGTTTTGTCTGTACAGAGAGTTCCATGGACGTGATGGGGTTCGGGAAAGCAAGCGAGGTCGTCAGCTTGCGAGTCCTCAAATCCCACCATCTGAAGACCTGTGAATACAGTGTAGCTGAAAGGTCTGAGGAAGAGGCGCACTTTATAATTCCATCTTCACCAGCCGATACACCGGTGTGTTCGCCGACCCAGACAACGCTCTTTACCGTTTTGTCGTGTGGTGTCATACCAGGATCACCGAGGAGATCCGCTTCGGCATCTGGGCGTGCCAGATCAAAGATGCGGACCTTCTTCTCTTGCCCCCCGGTTAATATGTGGGAGGATGTCCTTGAAAGCGCGACTGTGCGAACAATGTGGTTGTGGGGGAAAGAGTGGAGGGCGTCCCCCGAGAACGTGTCCCAGATTTTTCTATTGAGACATTGGTATGTCGTTACACGAGGTCTGATTAACGTACAGCACTCACGCTGTAAAATCGGCGCTGCCTGATACAGCTCTTGAGCCGTCTGGGGAGAGTTTGGTGCACCATACGGCGCCTTTGTGACCGAGGAAGGTGCCGATCCAGTCTCCGGTCCACTCTCTGAGCATAGGGTTGCCATCCTTGCAGCTGGAGACTAGCAGATAGGTGTTGTCTTCGAGGATCGGGGAAAAAGAAAGATGGGTGACGGGGCGGGTGTGGCCAGGAGCGACGAGAGGAACAGCCTTTGGTTGAGTTGTCATTAGTCGTTAGGAGAGAGAAAGAAGAGAGAGAGAGAGAGAGAGACGATGGACGCGAGGTCGGGAGTGGTACTACGGGTGCTCAGCACTGTACGCACTGGCGTTGAGCAAGCCAGGATGAGCACGCGTGGCAATATTTTCGGTGGCAGTCCAAGTACATACGGGGAAGTCGTCGTTCATGACACTCGGAAGTTGGCAGACGTCCGAATCCTCGATGAACCCTTCATCCTTCAGACACGACATCAGCACATCTTCTCTTCCATCGTAGCACTTTTAGAGCATAGTGGCCATTTATGTCGTTATTCAGAGCTTCTGCTGTCTGCCTTCCCCTGCCAGGCACCAACAATCAATTGGAGCATCACGCTTATCTCCAGCGTTGATTTGATGCAAAGACCGAGTCTTGGCATAAACATATGTCCGAATGATAAGTAGTTCTCGGAGGTGGGTGTGCGAACCATGGTTATTCCAGGTGGGGCCATGATAAGTTTAAACGAGGAAATTTACTTGCTGTGCGCCGTGCACATTAATCAGTCTAAAGCACTACGGAGCCAGCTGACCGTTGGCCTACAACGTTCCATGTCATGCGAGATGACGAATAATAATATCGCGACCTCTCGTCAGGTTTTGCGGGAATGGCGTGCTTTCCTCCCATGGAGGCAGTTTAAGAACAATCTATAACCGTCGGTTACGATCAACGGGGTCCGACTCGCAGATTCACCAGATCGTCGCAGACCATATAAACAACACGGTCCCTCGTCGTTCTCTCTGCTTCCCTCGCGTGCTGTCTCGGCGCCTGCTCTTGGTCGTGCCATGGCGTCCACTGTGAAGCGTTTTGGCAAGAAGATAATAGCTTATCCCGAAGACGGCGTACCGGTCATATCCACCACTACCTACGTCACGGACCGGTTCAAGGATCCCAAGCAAGCGGTCAGTCCTATCTCTCTCAGAGGTGCTGCTCACGTTCAACGCGCGTCTAGATAATTGGTTACCTCAGAAGCCTATTCCCAATCGTCGGGTGGATTACCCGATATAGTATGTCTGCCAGTGGAGACGGAGTGCGAGGCCATGTCACTCATGCTGGCTCATTGTAGATCTCGGCTGGTTGTATGGTGATCTCATTTCCGGTCTGACCGTCGGTATTGTTCTCGTGCCCCAGGGAATGTCTTATGCCCAGGTAAATACCGCCCGTGCTTGCCTCTCCTCTTCATCATTAACATCCTTTTCAATTCAGCTTGCAACACTCCCCCCTCAATATGGCTTGTATTCTTCGTTCGTCGGCACTTTGATATACTGTGTACGCACTCGACTCCCAAAGTGCCACTTGGACTAACATCGTCCTCCTCCAGTTCTTTGCCACATCCAAGGATGTCTCCATTGGTCCGGTCGCTGTGATGTCACTCACTACTGCTCAAATCATCGCGGCAGTCGACTCCCAATTCCCCGGAAAATGGCAGGGTCCGGAAATTGCGACGACAGTTGCATTCACGTGTGGCTTCATCGTCCTCGGGATCGGGCTCCTGAGGATTGGGTGGCTTGTCGAGTTCATTCCTGCACCAGCAGTGAGTGGTTTCATGACAGGCTCAGCCATCAGCATCGTCAGTGGCCAAGTTCCTGGGTTGATGGGCATCTCTGGTTTCAAGTAAGCCATCCGTCCTCAATCACCTGTCATCATCCATATTTTTGCTCGGTAGTACGAGAGCTGCCACATTCGAGGTCATCATCAATACCCTCAAGGGATTACCAAGAACCGCTCTTGATGCTGCGTGGGGTTTACCTGGCCTCGTCGCACTCTATGCTATTCGCATAATCTGCACGAAACTTCAACGGCGCTTTCCCCGGAGAAGTAAGGGACAAACATCTGAGCTGCATTCTCAAGAACTGACCCAAAATTTTATCAGGCCATATATTCTTCTTCATCATGGTGGCTAGGAACGCGCTTGTCATCTTGATATTGACAATTGCAGCGTGGTTGTACTGTCGCCATCGCGAAACCTCACACGGATATCCGATCAAGATCCTTCAAACGGTCCCCAGGGGTTTCCAGAATGTTGGTCCCGTTACGATCGATCCGCAGTTGGTGACAGCTCTCGGTCCCCAATTGCCTGTCGCCACTATTATTCTCTTGCTGGAGCATATTGCCATCGCAAAGTGTATGTCTGAACGAGTGTATGCAGAGAAAAATGCTGATGTACATCCCAAGCGTTTGGCCGAGTGAATAATTACAAAATCAATCCCAACCAAGAGTTGATTGCAATAGGTGTCACAAACACTATTGGAAGCGTATTCCATGCTTATCCTGCTACTGGATCGTTCTCACGTTCAGCATTGCAATCCAAGTCGGGGGTCCGCACCCCTGCCAGCGGTATCGCAGCTGCCATCGTGGTCATCGTTGCGCTATACGGTCTTACGTCAGCATTCTATTGGATCCCCAACGCCGGTCTTTCAGCAGTTATTATACATGCTGTCGCTGATCTCGTGGCTTCGCCTGCTCAAGTATACACGTACTGGCGTGTATCGCCTTTGGAGTTCCTCATCTGGCTTGCGGCGGTTTTGGTCACCGTTTTCTCCACCATAGAAGATGGTATCTATGCCTCGATCGTTTCGTCGCTGGTCCTGTTGCTCCTCCGGGTTGCCCATCCTCGCGGTCATTTCCTCGGGAAAGTTACACTCACTAACCCTCGAAATGACGGGGAAAGCCGTGAAGTTTTCCTCCCGCTTCGCTCTGACGGCGTTACCAACCCGAGCATCAAGGTCGAACCACCTGCACCCGGCATTATCATCTACCGCTTTGAGGAGAGCTACCTCTACCCCAATTGCTCAATTGTCAATTCTACAATTGTAGACTACGTGAAGGAACATATGCGCCGCGGAATCGATGTCGGTGCAATTAAACTTCAGGATCGTCCCTGGAATGACCCAGGTCCTATCGCCGGTGGTGCCGAAGCAGCTCGAGAAGCGAACATGGCAAAGTCAAAGCTTCGTGGGATCATCCTTGATTTCTCTGCAGCGTAAGTTCTTTGGCACCTCTCATTCAAGCAAGACGTTCATAACATGAATTTAATCAGGTCCCACATTGATACCACAGCTGTACAAGCACTGATTGATACCCGCAGCGAAGTCGAGCGGTGGACCAACGGACCCGTAGAAGTCAGTATAACCATCTATTCTGCGGCTCCACCCTATTCGCTAAAGGTCGTTTAGTTCCATTTTGTCTCGACTCTTTCCCCATGGATGCAGCGGGCACTGATTGCCGGTGGCTTTGGCATTGGCACACCGGCTCAACTACCCCGCGAAATCGCACCTGTTGTCACTTATGGCGACGGAGATAGAACTACCTGGAAGGCACACTCGGAGGCGCCACGGACAGATGTCGAAGCACACGAGACATATCAACCTTCTCTGTCTCGTGGAAGGGAAGGGGTATCAGAGAGCGCGCCTCTTCTGGCTGAGGCAACACCGTTCTTCCACTTTGATCTGGCTTCCGCCTTGCGGGCTGTAGAAGCCAACTCGGCGGCGCAACTTTCCCGCCATGAAACGCTAGAGATGAAGCAGGTTGATGCCTCGGCCTCTTAGCTTTACGGTAACGCATGATACATATGTACATTTTAGGCTTTGAATACAACTTGTGTGGTCGATCTTTAGCATCGGTACAGCTTGTAAGTTTTTCGAGTTATAGATACTTGGCGCCGCTGTATGTACAGTAGATATGCTCATAATGCACAATGTCAGGAGGCACAAAAATTGATGCTCCATGAGATTTATACACTATGAGAGTGCATTTTAGCTGGAAGAGGGATCAATCGATCAAGTGCAGCTCCTGCATTACGAGGCAATATGCACTATTGGTACCACCGTACGCATTATCATAGAGCCTATCCAGTTTGCAACGTTTTTACATGTTTTCCACGGATCAATTGACGGCTTCTGCAACTCCGATATTATTGAGCTGCTAGAACTTCCCACTGGCAGTTCTGGCACCATTCTCAATGTTCCTGAGGGGGGTTCTCCAGTTTGGACATGTTCCACCAAAGACCCAAAGACAAGTTCCACTCTCGTTGCGGTCGTTCTCGGTGACCCCAACGTGTTTCTCCGGCCACAACAAAGTACTGAGCATCTGTCTTACTCCGAGTCTCCGAGGCTGACCGAGGCCCAGTGGTCGAAAATCAAGCACCGCAAGGGATTAGAGGACGCCAAGAAGTCCAAAGTCTACGGCAAGGCGGCCCGTGTAAGCACTGACCACACCCTTTTTCTTCGCGCGGGGCTCACTCTCGCACGTCTGTAGGAGATTGTGTCTGCGGCAAAAGGTCTGTGTCGTCCCGGCTAGTAGTAATAGAAATGTTTCATCGAGGCTTAAAACACTTGGCTACACAGCGGGTGGTTCTACAAGCCCAGAGGAGAACAGTCTCTTGGTGGTCGCTATCCGGCGAGCGAAAGACGCTGGCGTTCCCAAAGAGAACATCGAAAATGCACTTCAGAGGGTAATGGGCGCAGGCTGAACACGATCGCGGCAGCACTCTGACGGCCATGGCTTTACAGGCCGAACGAATCAAGGGCCATGGACAAGCGATGTTGTTCGAAGCCATATACAACAGTACGATCGGCATCATAATGTAAGTATTTTTATCCGTATGGAGGTTATTTCCCAAAAACCAACTCTGCAGTCACATAGAGAATGTCGGTCGGACAACGTCCATCGCACGGTGAAGCATGTCAAGGATCTTCTGGCTTCGTATAGGTGTGTATCATATACTCTGAGAAGTAGGCTGGTCCCTTCATCCTCGACTCAAGGGCGCGTTCGGCTCCTGTCAAATTCATGTTCCAGCAGCGAGGGTACGTAAAAGTGCGCATCGCCGACGATATGGATGTGCTTTTGGAGCAGGTCATGAATATTTGTTCGATCGACTTTGCGGAATGGAACGGGGAGTCTGGCCAACATGGGGTGGAGGTGAGCAGGCATCGAGCTCCGGCTTGGTGTTTGATTAATGACACGTTGGCCCAGCTGGTTTGTCCTCCAGAAGACCTCAGCAAGGTCATGAAAGTGATAACTGATTTTGCGTCAACGTCTTCACTTTGTGAGGTACTCACGAGCGAGGTCAACTGGGCACCACTAGAACCGCAGGAGGCTGGAGAAGACACCGAGGAGATGAATCGTCTAGAAAACTTGGTTGAAGCTCTGGAAGAGAATGAAGACGTCGAGCGGGTTTATACGACGCTGGAACCGAACCATTTGGTTGCTGATGTCTCATAGAGCAGACTATAGAGGATAATGCGACACTCCCAAATCATGGATATATGCCCTAAGTCTAAACATACAAGGAAGAACCTTCTGGCTCCTAGTACATTCCCCAAACTCAGAGGGCTGATGCTTCTCTCTGGGAGTACAGCCGTATGCTTGGTATCCTGGCTGTGAACCCCCCTTCGTCCCAGGTAGGGCAATGCACTTGCAGTCACGACGATTGATCTCACTACAATATGGACGGCACTAATGCCTTGCGTATGAGTTCCTGAGGGTGATTTAGGTCATTTGCCTTCTCCAATTCAACGTGGCCCCGTTCTCAGGCAAGACTTCGATGAGAGCCCCCGAAGCGAGGTAGTAAATATTGTTTCTTATTTATTTCATTCACATAATTACAGCATGCAGGACAGTTCTCGCTCGTACATGAAGCCGTGGAATGAGGCCCTATACGCGTAATTCTGGATGAAGACGTATCCATGCATAACCCCCAACGCCACCACACTGAACAAGCTCCGCCTCCGAAGCTTGACAGATGTACTCCTTGAATCCTGACACGCCTGCTTGAGCATATACATCTCGGCTCAACGACTGTCCTAGTAAGGATCTGAGGGTCTGATGAGAGCCCTCAGCACGTATCTGGGTAAGAACATCTATCAAAGGTTGGAACCCGGCAGGTATACAAGCACGAAAAACGCTGTCCTGTCGGTCAGTTGGTGAATCCGGGAGTGCGTTATTACTTTCACATGATCTGCGTTTCGGTGAAGTAGAAGTCGGTATTTGGGAGATCGCAGTCCTCTCGATTGGAGGGGTCTTGGAGCCCGTTAATGATGGATCTTGAGTCGCTCTCGGTGGGTCGGGCGTGGGAGACGAGACGTCTCTATTGGAGTGGAAATCAGTTGTCGTAACGCCATCCACCCCAAACCAAATTGGGTGCAGTGCAATCCATGCATCTCCCTCTTTGCCACCAAGCTCGATTATGCCCGCCTGCTCAGCTAAAGCAGTGTACTCTCGGAACCTTGACACCCCAGCACGTTGATAGACTTGTGTGTCTGACTGTACAAGGTCCATCGCAATTGTCGAACGTGAGGGACGGGCAATATCTCTCTCGTGGGCTGCAAGCAGGAGTCGAATGAGTGGTTTGAACTTTGTCCACGTTTGACTCCGTTCGCTTTCATCAGTTTCGTGCGATTCCGCAGTAGTAGACGGAGTTGAGGGAGAAGCAGTAGATGAAAACACTGATTCGAAGCCCGATGCGGAGTGGTCTGGGGTATTTGGTGCACGCGGAAAGGCGGCGAACTGCGCTGAATCGCCCCCTGAGAAAATTACCGGAGGAGAAACATCCTTTCTCGAAGCGGTATCAGCGAGTTGCAGCCCCACGTTTCTGCTTGACGGGGAATACATTGTGTGCGGTGCAACATAGGAGTGCTCATTTGACTTTCCTTCCCGAGAGTGGGCTTGATGTAGTATAGACCATTCGGGATTTCCATCATCGCTTTCGATGCGTAGACCTGTCAGATGCTCGGTTTCCTCCGGGACTGCGATGTCTCTTATATGTGGTGTCTCGGATACAGCGGTGACAGTTCCAGTGTGTGTCTTCGTTGGCGCCACGATCGGAGACGTAGGCTTGATCGTTGTGTGGGGCTGCTTACAGCAGGAGTTCGGAATTGATTCCAACCCGGTCGATGCCTTGGTCATTACGAAGGGCGATGCCAGACAGTTCAGCTTGTGAGAAGATTTTTCCGAGACTGGCATGTCGCCTGTCGACTGAACAGGTTCAAGGGGTAAACGAACAATGATTGATGAGGGTGGGCGACTATCATGCAAAGGTAACTCAAGCACGTCGAGCGACGGTAAAACAGATAGACTGCGCTTTGTGGGGCCGGCAACGTCTGTGGTATCCGAAGCGCCTGATCGCCTTGCGCTGGACGGTGGAGGGTTCTTCGCAGGAATATCCTGCTCCACTGCTGCAGGAGATTGCGCAACAATAGTCGCACCGCGTGCCCGAGTGGATCCCGTGGAAACAGACGCGCGCCGAGAATGCGAAGGCGTTTTCGGGATGGGTAATCCCCCCAAAACTGATTCACTTCCTGTACTCGTAGATTTCCTCGGCGATGCTGGGTTATGGGTAAAATCGTGCGTGGAATCGAAGCTTCTTGTATTCTTGGAGTGCCTCGACGGCTCAAGAAGATCGCGAACGCTCATGCGTCGCAGCCTCGAGGCACTCTGGGAAGCAGTAGAGTAGGGATGTAGAGTAGTATCTGTGTCGTCGAGGGAGAATTCTTGCAGCTCCCTCATGAGCTTGGTTGTGAGGTCGGCATCCAGGTCGAGATAAGGTTGTCTGACAACTTGTGTAGCGTTCACTGCTTCCGCGCGAGTCCTTAGTGCGGCTGCACCCCAATCGATGACAAGCGAAGCTTGACTCTCCAGGCAGGGTGAAGTATGGAGAGAGGAGGGGACGACCAAGATCACTTGGTACTTGCGAAGCTTCAGGATTGACAGGGCATAAGCATAATCACGATCACCGGTAATAAGGATGACTGTGGCGGGCGCAGGATGATCGACGGCAAACGCGAGCATATCAACTTGGAGCGAGACCCTCACTCAACAACGAGGGAAGGAGTAACACGTTGTATACACACCTAAAATCATCTTGTCTACGACGTCCTTTTTGCCATTGTGGGGACAGTCTATTATAGATACACCGGATGACTGCAGCTCAGAACGGAGGGCCACGGACTTGTACGACTGTGCAGAAATATCGAGATAAGCTCTGAACGTCGTGATGGAGCCGAATAGACGGGCTATACGACCGATGTTGTTCACGATGTCGTAGCCTAGACCACATGGACTGGACGGGGGATTGCAATTTTCTGGGAGGGTAAGGTGGTGAGCCGCGGGTATTGAATTGATGGTGGGAGCTGACCGTAGTCCCAGAAGATGGCAACCATGGAGTGATCTGACATGAGACAAGGGAAGAAATATGAGCACAGCACAGCACGCAGGGAATGAGCAGGGCTTTGTACTCGGTGGCTAGTGCCGTTACGTGGGATGCACATGCAGAGTGGGTGCTGTTCCGTTCAGGCACTCTTCCTGTCACACTGTGGTCCTGTTCGGGAGGATGCACAGCAACTTTGCATCGGTGCGCCACTGGACGCCCATGCGAAGTACAGCATGCTCCTGTGAAAGGAAAGCTGTACACAGGCAACTTCTCGTTGAGGAACGCGGCGCAGCATGAGGGTAATGTCAAATTGCGGTGGGGAGTCATCGGGGAAAGCATGATTGCGAGCGAGAGCGCCGTTTCCCTGTCATAAGCTTACATCACATCGCATGGCATTCGCAAAGGATATCAATACGTGTGTGAGTATCTAAATGAGTAAGATAGGGTCTACTTGACTTTCCGCTGGAGCTTGCTGAGATGATAGTTGATGGACGGTCTTTGTGGTTTGGGGTAGACGGGCTGTAGCGGAGTGCGTGAGGTACAGGATACACAACTAGACGGGGCACCCACCGTCGTGCGCATGCAGTTGAACAGCGCGTCTGCCACCTCCTTGCATTTGGCGGGATCAGCAGAGAGAACGTCGCCGGTGGCAGCCCAGCAGCCGAGCATGGCGACAAACTCGGCCTTGCACGGTGAGGGGCGATATACTGAGAAAAAAAGTCATCAGAGTCGGTCATTGGGCACGATGGAGACGCACGCTTGGTCGGTCTGACCTTGACATGGCCAATGTGGACCATTGCTGAAATATTTCTTTCGAAAAAAATAATCGAACAAATGGCGAATTTCTTTGAGGATGATTCAAGTCCGCGAATTTGCTCGGCAATTCCCGTCCTCCACGTATGACTTACTGGTCAACCTCTTCGAGCTCGCCGAACCAGACGGCGACCAGACCCGTAGTACACACGTAGTCCCCCCACTCCATCCTTTATCTCACTCGTCACATTCATGGCATCTCTGAACAAGAACAACGCCGGTGTGCCACTCCTGGTTCACATCGGACCGCCGGATTACTGACATGCGGATCTCCAGCCGTGAAACGGATAATGCAAGAAGCAAGGGAGCTTGCAAACGATTCTTGCACCGATTATCACGCTGCTCCTCTCGAGGTATTCTTCATCGGACACCTTCCACTCCATCTACTCAGCATTCCGAATAGGACGACATCTTCGTATGTTACATTCGCCTCCACCCTTGCCGTCTTAATTTTCCCACCTAGGAATGGCATTGCACCATTAGAGGGCCGTTGGGGACAGAGTTCGAGGGCGGCCTGTATCATTTCCGCATATTGCTACCCGCAGAATACCCTTTCCGACCACCCTCGCTCATGATACTTACCCCAAACGGCCGTTTTGAACTCAACACCAAGGTATTCATTTCCACTAGCCGACACGTCCAATTTATATGCTCAATTGCCGTTTTGACAGATTTGTATCAGCTTCACAAATTGTTCGTCGTCTCCACTATTTCACACAAGGTCTAGGCTAATCCATCCGACAGATCACGAGGAAGAATGGCAGCCTGCCTGGGGCGTGCGAACGGGCGCGTACCCGCTCGGTTTTAATTGAAAGTTAGCTGATTCATCCTCGCAGCTATCCTTGGCCTCCAGGGGTTTTTCCCTCTCAAGGGCTCGGCAGCCAATGGCGTTGGCTCGGTCGAGTACCCCGTCTCAGAGCGCAAACGTTTAGCACTCGTGCAAGTGTTCATATCAACAATTGCGCTGGAGTCACCCTGACAATTTGCCACACTTCAGATCGCGGGAGTGGGTTTGTCCCAAGTGCCAGCAAACTAACGTGGAATGTCTTCCAGACCCGCCACAGGACGCAGTTTTGACCCTGGATGAGCCTGCAGGGCTCCGAGGACTTTCCCGTGCTCAAGATCATGTTGAGCCTCCTATTATCCAGCCATCATCCACTCCACTGCCAACCGCCCCAGAACGTTCCCTTGGGTCAGAGACGACGATATCGGACCCCGATCCAGTCGTCCCCTCGACCCCCGCCACTGATCCTGTCTCGTCGATCGCTGAAGAGCGAGAGCGCTCAATTGCCGGTCGCACAGAGTCCATCCGCGGATCACCTCCGGTCATCCATCATCGCTCTTACCGGCCGCCGTTACTTTTGGACACCGCGATCTGTGTGTTGCTCGTGCTGGTCGTGGCGTTGTTATGTAGGCGGGTTCTGTGAGTCGCATGCTAGAGCGATGATCTATGATTCTCTGGACGCTCGTTGGTTGTAGGATCATGTACTTCCAAACCAGATATAGACACTGAATTTTGCACAGCTCGGACAGACAGTGTCTAGACCGAGAGCTTGGTGTTTTCAAATTGAATACCATGATCGAGTCGTCCGCCAAATCAGGGCGTACTGCAATCTCGTTATGTGATTCAGAGATTTGTCAACTGAACTTGAGCTTGGATTTATAGCTGAGCCGCCGTCCTTGGATGTCCTCAGCAAACCGTCTCCTCTACTCCTACCATCCCTTGCGTCCATGCCCTTCTCCGCCGTCGTGTACCACTCCGTTTCCTCCAACCGAGCTGGCAAAAAGCGGTCGTCTGTCCTCACTTGCCCCCGGGACCCCGATGCCACTCCTATACCACCCACACTCGTTAATTCGCCCCACCTTTCTTCGCCCCACAGCGTCTTCCTGCGAAAATCCTCTGTGCCCAGATGGCCTTCCCAGGGGAGCGACGAGTGGCTCCGGGACATGGTCCCCCTAGACAGATCTTTGGTGTCTGACGCCGACACAAAATCAGAGACATCAAACGACTCGACTCCTTCGCCGACCTCCTCAGACAGCTCGTGTGGCCGTCTGCTTCTCCCTCCGTCGCCAATGTTGCGACCATGCTCCACCAGCCCTGATGTGCCCACATCCGCCAAACGTGCGCTGTGTGGCTCAGGTCTTGGTCAATCACCCCACACTTGACCACGCTTCGCCTATCACTTTTACGTCGCAAACAACTGTGGAAGAAACGTTTTTTTTTGGCACGAGGGACGCTATCATATATTATAGGGTGTCTCATCTATTCGTTTTGGGTTTTACGTGGGGCATTGGAAGAACTTGGTTTTTTTTGGGTACTTTGGTCGTTCGAGGTCAACATTTCTTTTCGGGTATATCGGGGGTTTTGATTGGTGTCGCGAACAATTACCATTGCTGTTCATCAATCACGTTCGCATATTGTATTCACTAACATTATCAGGTCCAGGACTTCTCACACCTAGTAGACACGACGCATTGTCATGCTATCGTATTACAATATTGCACAACACACGAGGGGCAAGATATAATATATTCACTAAATCACCTCTTCTTCCCAGCACTGACACTGAGCACCACGATATCGTCGTCCTCTAGGTTGTAACTCGCGATCGTGCTGGAATTCGTGAGCATTTTACCCATGTAAGATATTCGCATCTTCGAAGCAGGTAACGTGCTCCCTGTGGCCTGAATGAATCGCTCACGAAGCGTCGAAACAAGTAGCGTGAGCGGTAGGTCAGAGATGGTCACCATCTTCCCGTCGAGCTTCCACTCCGGTTTCGAAGGCTCGTCGGGAAGTTGAATGCTGAGGGAGATCGTGTAAGGGTGCATGCTAATCCAATCTGCCTCTGGGTACAATGCACCACCTGGAAGCTTCGCAATTTTTTGTCTCTTGATTTGGGGTTGCTCCTCGAGGCCGTCCATTTCATCCGCGCTCCGTACCATGCCAACTTGTGGGCCAGTCATACCGGTCACCCGAGCAGGGTGCATACCAGAAGGGGGCGGCTGAAACCCGAAGGGTTGTACAGCATCTGGACCCTGATAGTGAAGTGGTGGCAACATGACTGGCGGTGGTTGATTGGAATATACAGAAGCTGGCTGGGGTCCTGATGACACAGTTGCAGCCGAGTACGCCGGATGAGACACAGACCCTGGAGCCTGGATAGGTGGTGCTGGTAACGACGCAGGGGCTGGTGGAAGCGTTGTCATCGGCGGAGGTGGAGCAGCAACAGGCCCAATACCAGGCCCAATTGCATTGGCGTCCTGCGGTCCTAGACCCTTGGCGCGGTGAATAGCAGCGATTTGCTCGTCGAAATTGACATTGAGGGAATACTTGTCCATTGTGCTGACTTTGGTTGCGGTATGCCCATCCCAAACAACCTTTTCTTTCTCCTTGCGACGTTCTCGTTCCTCCTCCTCCTCCTTCTTTCGACGTTCTTCATCCGCCTCAGCACCAAAGATATCGACACGTGTACGAGCAAGGTCCTTGAGTGACGAGACAACATCGGCACCTCGTAAGAGCTCCGAGGCCTGAACTTTGCGGGCTTCCAATACGTCTCGTTGGGACTTCCACTTGGGGTCCAGCAGTTCAATGCGCATATGCTCGTCAAGCTCGTCCACGGGAATCTGTTGACCACAGATAGCACAAGTAGTGAGTGCAGATGCTTTCTTGGCACCGACTAACATAATTCATTAGAAAACTAACGCCTTTCGTAACAAAAGGAAAAGACTCACGCTTAGGCACATAATCAGACTTGATCTTCATTGGACCTGCAGCGTTAGTATTGGCTTGGATGACCCTTGCACGCTCCAACTCTCGCATCCTTTCGTCTTCTTCACGTTGCTTCCGTTGTTGTGCCTCGTCGTCCTCATCATCACTTTGTTCCATCGCGGCATCCTCGCCTTCTGCAGTGGAAATACCTGCACCACCAACAGCGGCAGCAGCTTCTGCTTCTGCTGCTGCCTGTCTCGCACGATGAGCTTCGATGTCGTCGGCAGTGGTCTCCATGATCATTGCAGCCATACGTTTCTGTGCCAGAGTCATATTTTCCACTTCCTGCACGTTCATCGGTGGCGGTAGTTCCGAGTTTGCATCAGCAACGGTAAATTCAATGGTTTGAACGATAGCATAATCATGCCAATCAATTTCAGCAAAGGCCACTATGGATGAAGAAAGTCAGTATCTCATACTGACAGTATTGGACTAATCAAAACGTGCATTTCTCTGCTTCCTGATCGTCTTGACGCTTCTTATCCTTTTCTCTCTTCAGTCGTTCCCATCGTGCATATTTCTTTGACTGTTCAAGAGCGTTCCACTGTGATCCGTCCTGCGCGCGCTCGTGAATATGCGACAACGACTCCTTGCTCGGGTACAAGACTTTTAGGTATTGTTCGACCAGGCGATTGAAGTAGCCGAAGAGCGAGTGATTGGGTCGCAAAAAGTCAAATTGATAATTGCGCCCTTCTCTTTGGGAGAGGGCAGCGAGAAAGGTGCGTCCACGGCGAGCAGTGAAAAGGGCAGTCAGTTTCATGATGTCCCTGCGGGTAAAATGAGGTATAATCCAGTGGCATCGATGACACGTCGCTTACAGATCAATGGGACTGATACTCGGCATATCCATAACGAATTGGGGCGGGGGTGGTTCGACTCCAAGATCTTCCTGAATCACAGGCGTTTTTTCACCCTCCCCTACCTTCTCCTTGTCCGGGGATGCCTCCTCCACTTCCTCTCCGGCAGATATTCGGTCAATACGATGCCTATAGTAAGCGTGATAAGGGTCCGCAGGGTTGAGGAACGAGAACTTGGGATCCTGACGCTGATTCTCGCGAATCTTGTCCTCGAACTGCGGGGGGTTGGCTGAGCGCGCAACGAAGAGAGCGGTTCTGTCAATGACGGCTGAAAAGACGCATCAGCACCAAGGTTTTGTTTAAGACTAAAAGAATGCTTGCATTTAATTTCTGGGGGAGGGAGTATGAGACCGCTGGTAAATCTGAGGGAGGGCTCCTTGACCATGTCAGCGTCACCATTGAAGGCATGTCCGTTCAATGCGGGCATTGTCTGTGTCTCGACTGCCATTGTGCGGACTGTCGCGGTCGTCGTGGTCGTCGTTAAAGATGTCGAGGACTGCTTTGAGCTTAGCGCGTGAGCTACTGTCGGAGGTTGAAAAAGAGGTTCGGCATATTTCGGCACCTTCTTCCCGCACCTCCTCCTTCTCGACATGTTCGGCGCGTTCCATCCGACGTCTGTCGCATTTGGCGGTCTTTTATGGTCGGTCTTGCGTCTTTTGAATCGTCAAAAAAACTGAGCAGAGACAGGAAAACACCATGGAAGTTGTCCGTGACGCGCAAGGCGAATGCGCGTGCCCGCCTCAAGAAGGTGGACGCGGTCATCGAGGCCGTCCGTGCAAGTGGCATTCAGTGCAAAGCCTTGGTGGGTATAGCACCACACCGACTTGGTTCGGTGGCCCTGATACTCATAATCCAACCCAGGACCGCGCCATGCTCCTGCCCAAGGAACATGAAATGGCCCCAAAAGATAAATACACCGTCTTTAGCTCAACTTCACGCGGGTACCGGAAGGGTATTCACAAAGTGCCGAAATGGACAAGGGTATGTCCCTCTGACACTGGTCAAACGCTCTCCTCACAATCGCCTTCCAAAGTTAACGCTGAGGGTCAACCCGAAAGGCTTTTAGTTTCGAATTCACCAGTCACCACGTTACTTTTATCTAAACGCGTGAGAGTAGCCAGCGGTGAATAATCACTAAAAGAGCACTACATGTATTCTCCCTTGCCTAATTCCTTCGAGCACCTTGGGCGCCCCAAGCACTGTTTTGAAGATTTCGTCCCGAGTTTCCGGTATATTCAGCAGGTTGCGATTCTTCGCATCCTGGAAGGATATGTCGAGAATGATGTGCGTGAGCTGGGAGACAGATAGTGCGTCTGGGAATAATTGAATCCAGGACGAGCTTCGCGGTCTTTTCACCCACCTGTTTCGCAAAGAAGTTTCCCGACTCTGCCTGGTGTACCAGCAGCGGAGCCAATCTTTGACCGTTTGAGATATGCAACATGCTCTTCCAGTTTAAAATGTTTTGCGAAAAGCTTAGCCACATCCCCACCCTTGTTACCCCGCAGTCTCTTATCCTTGAGAACTCTGGTCACGTTGGCTACCCGGAGGGCTGCTCCGGCTATGTATAGCAAAGTTGGTGCGCCTGGTGACTTGGACCTTTGCGAGAGCCGCTTGTGCAACATGGGAAGAACTGATGAAAAATGGTGGTTTTGCGGCCAAGGGGGCAAGACGGAAGAAACATACCTTTGATAATAAAATCAACCAGGCGGTCCAATGACCTCGATTCCGTCCATTGGGTCGTGTCCGTGATTGCTGTTTCTATCTGCAGTTCGATCAAGATCACAAGAGGCTAGATGTGTTGGATACGCTTACCAGGGATACACCTATCACTGAGCTCGAGTTCGGTCAACTCGGGAAATGCCTTGGCTTGCATGGCAGACATGTAATCCGCAAGCTTGTGGGCCGGTTGCGCGGCTATCGAAGGAGGCTCGAGGATCTCTACTGTTTCTGTGGGTTTGCGTCTCTGTGATCCATTCACTGTCACAACGTGGTCGATCTCGGGACGGTGCAAGTGACCTTTGCCTGCCTCTCCTTCTCCTTTTCTCTGCGTTTCCGTTTTGCCAAGGTTGCCTTGCCTTTGGGAGCGGGTTCATCTTGCTCCGCCTCTTCGTCTGCACTGAGGAGGCCGTCGATGCCATCACCCGCTCCGTGGCGCGGGTCGAAGGCTGCGTCTTCCTCGCCAGACGAGGCCACGAGCTCATCCGGGACGAAATCGTCCTCCAGGTCGTCGCCACGCTGGGCGCTCATTTATAGCGGCAGGCTTGCAAGAAGGCAGTGGGAAAGGTGTGGCGAGCCACCGAGTATGTTTGTGAGCGTTCCCGTACGTATGGGCCGAGGAAGAAGAAAGAAAGAAAAGAAAAAAAAAGACGAATGGGGAAATCAGGAGATCTTGCCTTGACCGACGGCACAACATGAGCGGAACACGCACCACTGCCCACGATCGCGACAGGCTGGGCAACCAACTCATGTCCCTCGTCGTGAGCTTGCTTCATCCATGCTCTCTCTCCTCACCCTTGCCCACAGCACCCCCATATCCTCCACCCTCGCAATCCTGATCTTTACCTTCAAATTCTTCAAGACACAGACCCAAGCACTGGAAAAGAAGCGTTCGAAACCTTACCCACCCCAGGGGCTTGTTCCTATGCCTTCGATATTTTATCAACCACCTATGAAGATTCTCGAGGAGCTAAACCACACAGCACCCTTCCGCATCATAAAAGAACCAATATTCCCAACGAACCCACAGATCGAGACCATTGGTGTGAGGCAGCCCTATGATGCCTTCCTCGTCCTCGATGTCGAGGCAACGTGCTTCCAAGGAACAGGCTTCCAATGGCCAAATGAAATCATTGTACGTTAATCGTCTACTCGCTCATACTGTCGGTTCCTGACCATATAGCACTGAAAGGAGTGGCCAGTGTGTCTCTTACGCTGGAGAGATAGGTCTCCAAAGGGAAGGGCCAGTCAGCTGGAGGTTGTCGACGAATTTCGCACCTTTGTCAAGCCCACGTGGAGACCTCGGCTGTCCCAATTCTGTACCGACCTAACTGGAGTCACTCAAGTCCGTTTTCCTCTTCTTCGCTCTTTCGGTCCCCTCATGGTTCATGTACAGGCACAAGTCGATTACGCCCCAACGTTTCCCAAGGTCCTCAAGATGTTTGCGAGATTCTTAGCCCAACACGGGCTAATTGATCCCAAGACTGACAGGCCTTTGCAACGATTCTGCTGGTGCAGCGATGGGCCGTTCGACGTAAGGGATTTTGTAGTAAAGCAATGCTTTATATCAAACGTCGGTATCCTGAAACCAACTGCTGAAACCAACCCAATTTCAACTGCAACAATGTCATTGCTTGTTTGACAGGTACCAATGCCCTCATGGCTGAGGGGCGATGTTCTCGATGTACGAAAGATCGTCTCTGTTTGGGCTGCAATGAATGGAGTATCCGATAGCCAGCATATTAACACAAAGGTATGCTCGGACGGCTGTCATTTCATGATACGCTGTCATTTAGTTGATATTGATAGTTTCCGCCTAGTCGCCGCTTTCGGTCGTTGAACATAACACAGCAGCTACGCGCGCTCACACTGGGTCCATTTCAGGGGAGATTACACTGTGGGATTGATGTGAGTCTAGAACCTTTGGCGAGTTTTGTCGGATCATCGTGTTCACAGTGACTCCATTCTCGCATATAAATTAGGACACTCGGAATATCGCGCGTATCGTCATCGAGCTTGCCAGGCGCGGAATTCGCTTGGAGCCCAATACCCCGATAAATCCCAACCGGCGGTGGCAATGGATGGGAAGGCCCGGAGAAGTCTTGGAATACTGTCTCACCTAAACTCATCTTGACGACCCCGTGATGCATAAGATCATTGCGACGAATATTGTGTACCTTCGACATCTTATTTTGGTCGCTCACGTTCCCGTCGAGCACCCGTCTTTCTCAACAATGTGATTCGTCCATGATTCAGGATCAAGAGGCTTTTGAGTGGTAACGAGATAAATTGACGATGAGAAGCAGAAGCTGGTTTTTATGTAGGTTTACGCTTGCAAGTATGCATAGATAGACAATATTCGATGAAACTCGCCGACGAACTCTAGTGCGGATTATGTTCGAGCCGCGCTCCTAACACGTTTTATATAGCTGTGCCCCTGAAGTTCCCTGATATAAGTGATGACCTCGGCACAAGTGGATACCATTACGCCCAATAAAGGACGTCGCGATGATATCCTGGGCTCGGAGGGCTCACATGCATGCCAAAGTGAAATGGGAACGTGAAATAGGAACTGAGGGATTCAAAGCCACAAAAACGCTCGATGTGAGAAACAGATGGACCTGATGATAAACAGTTGATTTAAGATTACCCCCTTTGAAACAGCGAGAAATCACTAAGGATGCATAAATATAGTCACAAATCTCAGCCGAATGATCGACAGGACTTACGAAATCCCAGAGAGTACCGAAGGCAGGAATTCCAAGCGTCTTGCAACCGTGTTGTATCTCGAAGTTTCCGACGTAGTTTGAAGTGATGAACACAACTGGTGTTAACGTCAGTGAATTTTCGGCTTCGCAAGAAAGCTGAGAGGAGGTTGTACCTTCAGCTTGCCAGTAGTCATAAACTTCTTTCAATATCTTCATCGTATCTGGACGACCACCGCGCTCCTTGCTGTCCCACAGTAGAAGACGCTCAGGTTCGATGTGCCGGTGGATGAGACCACTGATGGTAGGGCCGAACGTCTTCTCTTGGTCAGAGCCTAGCAGACGTGTCAGTCTCAAACAACGGCACATCCCGAGGATGACATACCGATCCAGATGAGATACCTGCAAGAAGGAATACATATCAGCTACCATGGACCACTGCAACGAAAATTCCCACCAGTATGGTGATTGGATACATGTTGCGAGAGCGGCCCCAAGACCCGTTCCTGTGCAAATACGGATGCCACGCTTATACAACGTCGAAGTGTTGGAGACACCGGCAACCTGGACCAACCGTGAGAATTGAAGCTATTACAAGGACCATGTCGAACCCACCTTGAGCTGACGTGTCCAGATCTTCCTCGGAGGATTGTTAACAAGACTTTTGGTGAAATCACCTGCGAAAACGGTAAGCGAGGGTTCGCAGGACTAGTAACCATCAGAAAGCCTACCTTGCACACCACAAATCAAATAATGATACTTGGCGTGAGTTCCCTCACTATGACACGCTCAGAAAGTAGAAAGGACTCGTAAAGTGAGATTACGTACGAGATGACGCCAAAAGCATGGTATTCCATCACCATAGAACGGCTGACACGGGCGAGCAAACCCTGCTGCATGCCACGCTCAAAGCGAAGGACCGCGACTTTTGGAGATGGCTGGCAGAGACAGTAAGCTCGGGATATATTTTATGAGGTTAGCGTTTCACTCACAAGTTCTATGTCAACTCGAACTTTTCGGGTACAAATCCAAGGAAGGACAATGCTGTCGAGGCGTTGTCAGAGCAAGTAAACACACCATTGATGGGGATGATACGGACAAGAGGGTCATCCCCATGGAATACCAGAACGCTTGCTGGCGGACAACGTAGACACCGCTACGACTCCATTGCCCATCCGCGACGTCGTAGGTGTTGGTTAGGATTGTGTATACCCAAGTCATCGTGAGAGACGTCCAACCGAAGAATCGGTGATTCCTCTCGAAGACGCTACATGATTGATTGTCAGCCATCGTCAAGGAATACCCCAGGGTCACATACTTGTGGTGACTATTCCGGACCCAAGGCAAACCAGCAATCAGCGTGATAAGTAACACGATGACCAGAATGACACCGAAAGCCAGGAGCGAGTCGTTGTATTCATACTTGATTTTGTACTGGGTGACGAGCATGAAGATGGTCCAGGCGATACCAGAGATTGCGCAAGAGCTGTGAATACCGCCAAGATGCTGGTGACAACACATGAATTTACACCCCCAAGCCTTCAATGATTCCACTTACCTGGAGGGTAGAGGTGCAACCAAGTCGCCAAATGAGAGGAGTCCATTTGGCAAACAGGGTGTTGACAAATAAATACAAAAGACGACCGAAGATCTCGTTGCGCATGAGCACGGAGAAGTTCAGATTACCCACAGCTAGAGCACCCGGATACTGGCGAGCGTAGGGCCAGAGACCAGCTGCAGCAAAGCCCAGGCCGATCATGTTGAGTGTGAAGACGACTGTGAAAAACCGCCTTCATAGTAATATGAGTGAACGTGTGGAAGATGTATATGGTAGGACTAACCTGTACGAATCGTACCAGATTATGAAGTGGACGTATTTGGTTACCTTCATCTTCTTAGGTTTCGGGGGTTGAGGAGGAGGCTTTGCAACATTTGAAGGCGATACAGGTGCATCCTTCTTGAGAGATTTCACGGGGAACACGTCGATATCGACGGGCTTCTTCTCACTCTTGGTGAGGTCGGGATTGGCAGCGACCTGAGGGGAGCGGACCTCCAATGTCCCCTTCTCAGCATCGCTATGGACAGGCGGCGACATGATAACTTGGCAAAGGTCACAGCGAGAAGACTGCCCGATGACCGTCGAGAAGATGGGCGAACCGCGAAGTTGTGGCTGTTGCCTACCTACTCACCTTTTATTCATTCCCAAGTAGTCACCGAGACCATACGGGGAAGGGGGACAGATCTCGGAAACGATCCGGTGGCACAGTGACGGAATAACAAACTCACAGGCGTTCGCACCAGGATTTCGGATTCAGAATGACCGTCCAACATTTGAAGAGGGAAACGACACAACTACGCATCCCGGTTATCGCACAGCACTCATTGAATAAGCGGGAGCCGGCCTCTATCTTTCTTTTTTTACAGCGCTCTCTGCCATTGCTCGGTGATCGGATTGGCAGATTACGTACCCGTGAATGGGAAGGCACGTAGTTCGGTCTTCGAATGATACAAAAGTTTTATCCACACGGGACCGCGGTGGGACCGTTGCGCGTTCCGATAGCGTTCTAGAGAGTCCGATATCCTGAGCAGGAGCATGTGAGGTAGGACTCGGAATAACTCTACAGCACCAGATGAGTGGTAAACAGAAATGTTACTTACATATACAGCTATCCTGATAGGTGTGTGCCGGGATGGTCTCTGCACCACCAGGGCAGGATTCCTGGGAACCTGAAAGTGAAAACATCATCAATAGATAAATGGGGGTGAGAAACGTTGGCCTGTACTGCTTGAGAATTGGCTATCAAGAACAGGGTGAGAAATAACTTTTAGAATGGTAGGGAAACTCACTGATCAAATGGTAAGTGTTTCACAAGGAAATGTTATTAATATCTACAGGACGTGCGATCCACCCGGCGGCGCCCAATGCGCTCTGGCCATAGCGGCGCACGGTCATCGACGGAAGAATGTTCGCGCCGTGATGAGACATTTACCATCCGATGATGATGATGACTCGCGCGAGTCCAAGAGAACCTGTATCCATAATACGATGAATCGGTGGGGATTCACGATCATTTCTTGGATTCAGATTTCATCCGTCTTGCGTGTCAACTGAGCCCGATAGCATTGCGTTCCGTGTAGCAAGTTACTGCGCAAGTTTCTCACGTTCGGGGAAAAACTGATATTATTCTAGTTTATGACTACATAACCAGTCATGGATTAATTTTAAGTTCTGCTCTTATAATAATAATTTTATTAGCAGATTAATGACGATCGAAGCTACTTCGGGCGTCAAGAATACATGACTAGGAACACTGTACATGGTGTTGAGAGGGAGGGAGGGCGAAAAAAAATAAGAACAAAAAGAAATATAGAAAGGAAATAAAAGACATTGACTGATGGGACGAAGCGGCACACGAGTACTGAGGTAAACTTTCAAAAGGCGGGTCGCGGACCGACCTTCCATGGAACAGAACAGCTTGAAGTAGGTGGGATGACGTCAAATCTAGCGTTCGAAGGTGTCCAATTCCCACCGACCGATCGCTTGAACCTGTGATGGTGGAATACCTGCCGCCGCGAGGGAAGTGGGGCCCCGCACGCATAGAATGGCCGCCAACAGAACGAGGAAAAAAGACATATAAGCTGTTAGGAACCAACTAGGCGAAGGAGCGGGCACGTCAGAACGAAGCCAGAGCTATGGAAACAATGGGAACATAGCGTCACGAGAGTGGAGATAAAGTAAACGCCGTGATCAGGTTCAACCGCGTTCTTTTGAAGGACAACCTTTGATCGCCGTCGAAAATGGAATCGGCCTTAGAACGAGTGACTCGGAGGGACTTGAATGGCAAAGCGAAAAAAAAGGTGGTATCCAGCTGAACGGAGTGTTGTCAAGAAAATGTTAGCGGAAGAACGCAAGCCCACGCTGTCGGCCTGGACGAGTTCGCCCAAGCGAAGGAGGCCGAAGAAACTGGTGAGCAGCAGGGTCACAAAGAGTAAATCATCAGAACCCAAAGGAGAGGGTAGGCTGTGGAGGACAAAAAGGAGATTGTCTCTAGTCAGAGGGACCTTTTGACGAACTTGCGAGGAGAAACGACTCAACGATCCCTTGAGAGTGCGTACTGTACTAACCAAATTAAGGAGCACGCCGATTCTTGAAGTCGTTGTCCGTGCCTCGCCTTTGCCAGCGCGTCATACTTCCTCCGAATTCATTACCCTGCTGACGTTAAAGGGAGAGCCCCTTGTTAATCCCTCGCCAGGTTCGTTGATGTCCCATTGACTTGTTTCTTTCTCATCTTTGTATCTCGTTAGGGCCCTATATAGTAACCTCACATGTTATGCGAACGGAATATATAAGGGAAGATAAGGCCTTATAATTCAATCACATGACAAATCTTTCCAACCAGTGAAATTTGCAATTATAGATATTCGACTGTATAGTAACCATCGTTAAAATAATACCTACAATAAACAAGGAAGAATTAAATAAATAAATAAATTTCTTGTGCGTCATAAATGAAGCCGTTTTATGTGTTCCCATGACTCATCACGTGATCATATCGATTGCCTATTTCCTTGTGTCTGGCATATATTTTCTCTTCAGGCATGGTCCAGGCAATGACACCCTTCACTATTTTCCTTCACACTGTGTTAGACCTCTGCACCTTAAATCCGGCCTTGCATTGGATACGGCATACTGTACATACTCTCCCCAAGCAAGGTTTCGGCCGACGAAGGCGGCAGTTCTTGAGTAAATAAATAAATGTTGAATTATGCCAATTGCTGGTCGCAGCATAGTCGCAGCACAGTTGTGGCAGTGCTTGGACAGGAAGACACAGCCCAACAGGAACTCCCCCCTCCGCAGGTATGATTTTAGTTCATCGCATCAACAGGCACATTGCTTGTACACCGTCACTGCCAGTGATACAATCCCTTGTAAGCATAGCAAAGGAGTGCCATTCCGCTCTAACGGATATAGTACCAGCTGCGCAATCATTATGGGCTGATAGTGACTGATAGTGACTGACATCGGAATGACGGAAACAATTGAATTTAACCCTTGCAGGTGCGACGACTCCCCCGATGGCATTTCCATAGAACTCCTTCGAGCTTGGAAGCCGTCACCGCTGGTTTGAAAACCTCCATGTTCATTGCGATAAAACGATCCACCGAGATCACCCATCTTAAATATCTTGGAGCCACGCTTAGGATACTCAAGGACGCAATACAGATCAAGTGACAATACTACAGTACAAAAGAGCATCATCCTCCTTCCTCTACAAAGTCCCTTAGATATCTGAGCTGCGCAGAAACCTCTTCCTTGAACAGACCGATCTCGTTGCTGTTCTTGGCAATGGCCCGAATGGTCTCATCTTTGAGACGTGCGACCTTGGCGAGTTGCTCTCGGTAGCTGCGGGCTTTGGCATGAACAACAGAGAAAAGGATGTTGGTCGAGGGTGCTCACTCAAATTGCAGGGCCTGGAGTCGCGACTTCACTCCCATCCCACTTGACAGTGCTGCCGTGCGTGCGTGCGCGAGTTCCCTCTCTAGTCGCGCGGCTTCGGCGTTGCTTACCATAGATTCTTGTTGCGCCGCCTGCAGCGATATTGGCTCCGCACGGGAAAATTATATAGCAAGTCACTTACATCTCGGAGATCGTCCGCTTGTTCGCTCAAGCCCACTACCTTCTTTTCGATCTCTCGGACTTCCTCGTCCACGTTTTCACATTCCAGTGTCAATTGATCGAGTTCGTTGTCCACCTTGATCCGCTCACTCTCCACGTTAGCACGCTCAGTCCTTTTGGTCTCTGCCACCGTACTGAGAGTCGGTTTGATCACCTTCCGGATGTCAGAGCCTGTGAGCACCTGCTGGAGATTAGATGTCGCAATGTTAAGTTGTAGCGTAAGGTCGATTTCTTGGAAAGGTGGAGGAATCGGCGGAAATAACCCAAGCGAGGAAAGGAGATTAGTATACAGGTCGAGAGCCTCTTCTGCAGCCGCTCCTCGGTTTGTCATCACCACCTCCAACGACATGACAGCTTTTTGGGCTTCGGCTATTCTATGCTTGAGGTCCTCGAGATTCCGGGCCAGTGTTTCATGATCGGTATTCATGCGGTTAACGTCTTCGGGTGTTAAGTTCTGTACTTTCACTACCTCGGCTAGTTTCGCATGTTCACTCTTAAGCTGCTCCAAATTTGAAGCTGAAATTTTCAAGAAAGAACTGACGAGGTTCATGTATGACTTACTGCGGATGGTGAGTTCAGCTTTCTCGTGTGCAATGGTATCAATCAAATGCTTCTTCCGCGATTCAAAACGTTGGAGAACATCATGGAACTTCGCTCTGTCGCTGACAAGAAACCCGTGGTTTTTTTGCAGTTTCTCGAGGGGAGCCTGAGGGAGACTGAGATCCAAATCCGCAGTAGACTCATTATACCCACTGCAGACGAATGAAGTTGTTCAAACTCGGCTTTAATTCTAGAGAGTCGCTCCTTTTGCTCTTCTAAATCATTTAACACCCTTTCATTCTTCTTTGCTTGAAGGAAGATAAGGCTTGATTGACAGAGAGGATATGTAAACATACCATAGCGTGCCTCCAGAGCTTTGTCTTGTTCCTCGAAGACATCTGCACCGTGAAAAAATGCGATGTATGCCTCTGCAAAATAGTCGAAAGCCAGGGCTTGGTGATGTATCGGATCATGAAATTCCTCTGGTACCCTATCCATTACTTGCAGGGTTGGGTCATCGGTTTCCAGGTAATGTACTCGGGCCTGAAGCATGATTATGGGCGCGCATTTTCACGGTTGAACATGACAGACCTTTCCCAGTTCTACCAACCAATGCAACACAGCAAGCAATGCTGGCCATGAATGCATACTGCCAGGAGCAGCTAACCATTTATTGTCAATCTGAGGTGCGAACGGGTATCGGAGGGCTTTCAGAGCTGGCTGAAACTCGTCCTCGAAGCGCATCTTGGAATCAAAAGGGTATGATGGGTCAACCACACTAACAAGATGCTGGAACATTGCGCGAAAGTCCTTTCCGGTTATACTTGTCAGAGTTTGCATAGAAATCTCGTATTCGGTGCCCTGGAGCCAAGAAAATATCTCCTGGCGCATCTTAGCTTGGTATGAGCGCTCGCGAATGGGCCGAGGGTCCTTGAGCACTTGGCCCCCCGAGGGCGCAGGAAGCGCGCTACTACCACCCCACATTGACCCACGACGCGTGGAACTTGATGAGTAGTGGGATTTTGGTCAAAAAGATACGGACCTGTAGAGGAATATATAGACTCACGCATTGAGCGGAGTCCGGCCATAGTTTGGCTTGGTTGTGCTCTGCAGGAGGGGGTTGGCATTCTGAGATCTATATGTGGATTGTCGGGGATTAGTTCCTGGGCCACCACTAGATGGAGGTATGTATGGTGCACGCCCAGGTGGACCTGCGAGGCTCATACGCACAGACGATGACGCAGGAGCTTGAGTCTTTTTGATGGTGGATGGAACGGGTAGACCGGAGCGAGCATTCCCGTAGGGGTCGGCTGCAGACTGCATCATAGATCGTCGTAGCGCTTCTGACATGATGTCCCATATGGTGTTGAAGGAAGAGATGATAAACGCGTCGCCGGAACGCGAGAGGGAGTCACGTGATGCGTGCCAGCCAATCTAACTCGAATGTGTTGCTGTCATAATACCTACTACAAGAATGGTTCAGAAGAACCTGTTCGGCGGTGCCATCGTCGCTGAATTCCCAGCCAAACTCGTAGACGTATCGTACGTCTTTGACGTTTTGTGGTGATCCTTGATCCCCTAATCCTCTCCACAGGGATCTTCGACAAGTTCCAGATAATCAGGAGGTCTTCCTGTATCCTGATTCCAATGTTTCCGTCATCATTGAGGCATTACAACGCATACAAGAGCCGAATGATATGGAAGCAGTAAAGTGATCTCATGGTCCCCTTGTCATTTCCTAGATTTAGTGACCCTCTAAAAGATTCCACTTTGAAGCATTGGCTCACGATAACGGTGCCATCTTGAGCTCGATGCAACTTCCCACTGTTCTGCCTAATAATCGAGGAGATCAGACGCCGTCCCCTATAGTACTGCGTGGATCTCAACGCATCCACAAATTCAACGCAATCGCGGCAGACGACGTGGACATATTCATTGCTCTCTTTCGTGTTCACTCTGGAGGGAAAAGCGCTGACCTAGTGGTGTCGGCGAGCATACCCAGGAGTTCAGAAGGTGGCGTAGGCGAAGAGCGTGCAGCCGCTATCGCATCAGAATTCAACTCATTGGTTTCCTCCCTCCGCATCATCGACTACGGCCTCTTCCGTTGATCGTGTACTCCACGATCCCGACCTGTGCACTCCCCGATCTGTCACTTCTCTTCGGATCTTCTGCTCCAGCATGTGAACCTTTTCTCATTCGAATCGGGTGGCTCAAGCCACGAACCCCACGGACTGTCGTTGTCGTGTCCAAGAACGTGGAATGTAATCTCATGAACGGCGCAAAAATTAGTATCGGTGCTCATGCCATATTTTCTCATGGATGTGTACAGTCCAGTCCATACACACATGCTATTGATCAACGATAACTGGTCGCCGCAATACCTCGCATTATTAAACCCTAGCAAGTTTTTATCCTCGGCCCGGGGCTGTGTCCGAGCCTGCGATGCTCTGTAGCGAGCGCAACCACGCAGAAATACACATGTCTTGTTCATCGACAGGCGTGTATGTCATGGATCTCGAATGTACCAATTTCTCGGAAGGGAGGCGATGGATGTTCTAGTGTACTTGCATCCAGACGCCAGCCAACATGCTACTAGAACGAATGAACGTTTCTTTAATAAGAAGCTCGAGCGTGATTCAACGGTCGGTATACACAGCTGATGATACAATATTGTCAATATAGCTTGAACAGCAATAAAGAAAGCACTGGTCCCCAGAAAGCTATTTAAACGGACTAGGCGTGAGGTGCTTCATCCAACTCTTGCTCAGCTTCAGGTTCTTCCTCGATGCGCTCACGGACGCCAGCCTTCGTGGCCTCCGTAGTGGCTTTGGCATCTTTCTTTCGTTTCGCTGACTCCTTCAGTTTCTCCCACCGTTCACGGAACCGTGAAATCATGACTTTCTGTGTGACATTCCGATGTCAGATAACTATGGTGGTTGTCGTGGTTGTAGCCAACCTGTTTGTCATTTTCTACGCGAGCAACTCGAAGCTCTTCTTCGAGATCCCTGATCCGGCGCAAGAGTTGTGTCTCGCGGTCACGTCCCGCATTGAGGGCAGCCATGGGAGCAGGAACGGGTGGTATATTGATATTAAAGGCGCCGAGATCCATCGCTGGCTGTTGTCCACCCGGTCGCTGTAAGACAAGAGAAGCTCCCATAGCCTTCTGTGCCTACGACACAGAATCGACTGTATGAATACGGTGCAACAATGAGATGAGAATATGGGTCCTACCTGATGCCGCGCCATCACTATACTATCCCGCAATAATTGATCTTGTTCCTTGCGTAATTGTATCACGCGCTCTGCTTCAGCAAGTCGTCTTTGCATCTCCTCTATCTCTTGCTTGAGCGAAACGTTTTCTTTCCTTAGCACTGATGTTGCCGGCTCCAATTCGAGGGGGATCAGGCAGAATGATTCCGACAGGTCGTCAGCTATCATCCAACAAGACTGAGTTAATTGATATCGAGCCAATTTCATTGGTAGCAAGACCTACCTTCGTTTGCCAATACTTCTTCGTCGGTTTCTTCTAGAACAGTATTTTGTTCTGTACCAATAGCATGAATATGATTACTGATATTGCCAGGGAACTGACATACTCAATTTTGGCCTGCCATCAAGCCCGAGTTTTCGAGAGAATCTGGAAACAAATGCTTCTTCACGCTCAGTCTCGCTTCCCGAGCTCCCATCTCGCTGCAACACTCGCTTCCCTGAATAGCCCGATTCCGTTCCGAGGGGGGCCGTGGTGAAAGCGACAGGCTGAGAAAGATTGTCCAGCATCCCTTCCATGATTCGCCAGAAGTGGTTGAAAGCATCCCCCGGATCGGACTTTTCTCGACACGGACATGAAAGATCAACCGGCTAAGAATGATGTGTTCAGAAGGCTATTGCGTACCCGTTGCCCAAGTACCATAAAGGACTCGTCGACGTTGTTCTGTGAATCCATCAGTCGCATAGAAGCGCTTGAAGGCGGTGGAGGTGATGAAGCTGGGTAAGAAGGATGGCGTCCACCACTTGAGGTCGAGGAACTGTGTTCGGTACGCGTTTGAGCGAGAGAGATCCTCTGTGGAAGAGTCGGATCTTTGTTTTCTTCCCGTAACTTGGCGATCCTCCGCTCAAGGTCTTTTCCTGCTTTGATGTGTTCGTTGTAAAGCATACGGAGTGTACGTTTCGTCTGCGATAAAAGCTCGACACTGAGAGACATAGGGACATGCGATGACGAAGGGGAAACAGTACGTTGCTATCGTTTGATTTTTCTTCGCACTGCGAGAAGGCTTTCGCAGCTTTTGCATGTTCTTCTGCAGCAGGAATCAATAATCCATCATTCAGGAAATCTTCGGCATTTGCTGCGTGTTGGTGTGCCTGCAACTTCCCCTTGAGCGCGCACACGCTTCCGATTACGACTACACTCACGATGTGCAAGGGCGAATCTGTCGTTGACATCTTGAACCTTGGGTGCTGTCTACAACGGCGTGAGGGAGGTTCGTGCAAGGGATACGTGCACCGATTTGCATTGAGCGGGTAGTAGGTACATAAGGTGCCCTGCTTTGGCATCCTTTTCGGGACAAGCAACAGCACCGAGTCGTCTGCGACTGGCCTGCACCGACATGAAAGCAAGGCATGTCCCCTCACTCGTTGGATGGCCGTCTCTCGTTCCCAACATAGAGCATTTGTTTGCCCACCCCTAACTTGACCATGTCGGCGAACGGCTGCCGCGTTTCCCAGCCAATGCACTGGTACAGCGTGGTGTGGCCATCTCCCACCACCGTTCGTTCACATGCAACTTATCCGGAGCTTGCAGGTGGATGAGTCGTTGAATAAGATACGAACACACGAATCGAAAGCGTTTTGTTGTAGCAGGTGCCGAACGTGCCGAGTGAGCGGTGTCTGAAAATGGGAGACTCGGCGCTCGGCTCGGTTTGTCGTCGCCGTCGTCGTCCTTGTCGTCGCCCAGCAGCGTCGGTGAGGATCGTCTGAAGTTCAGCGATCGACGCCAGCCATTCGACCTCGCGCCGTTCCCTTCCTCACTCCGATGTCGACCCCTGCTCACCTGTCAGTGTCTCCCATCTTCTTTTCCATCGCACCGCTCACGCCCCACAACAGCAGGAAGAAAATCAGGATAACGGGTACGTCTTGTCGCTTACTGCAGCATCCCCGACCAATGCAGAGACTGACGGCGCAATAGTCGTGGCCGCAGACGGATTATCGAAGCGGGATGTTTTTCGTCTCCCCGACCCCTTTGCGGTCATCACCGTTGACGCAGAGCAGACACACACCACCAGCGTCATAAAGAAGACTTTAAACCCGTACTGGAACGAGAGCTTCGACATGTGAGCTGCTTTCCCTTGGCGATGGGGTACTCCCCAAGTACTTTTCTCATCTCTTATCTCCGCAGCACCGTCAAGGACTCCTCCGTCGTCGCTGTCCAGATATTTGACCAGCGCAAGTTCAAGAGACGCGACCAGGGTTTTCTTGGTGTTGTCAATGTCAGAGTCAGCGACGTTCTCGACCTTGAACTGGGTGGACATGGTAAGCCCCCGCCAATGGAGCATCATTCTGCGTGCCCGATGAACTCATTTCTCCAGAAATGTTGACGCTGGATCTGAAAAAGTCCAACGACAACCTTGTAGTGCACGGCAAGCTCATTATATACTTGTCGACTAACGTCAATCAACCCATCTCCAACCCTGGACCCTCTCAGGTACAGGGCGTCACCACAGCACTAGCTGACATGGGCATGAACGAGTCCACTATCTCTCTTTCCCCCAACGGGCTCGGTCCGTCTGGCAGTGCTCTGTCCAGAACCTCCAGTGCACACGCAGCCGAGGCAGCGACACCACTAATGCCCGTGTCAACTGCCCATGTTTCATCTTCTTCATCTGGTCTCGCAGAGCAGGATCAGTCGCCTTCTCAATCCAGTCGTCCTGTTAGCTCGGGTGGTGGAGGCGCACTTGCAGCTACTCAGCAGGCCAACGCTGCAATCGCTGCAATAGCCTCTGGGGCAACCAATCAACAAAGAAACTTCAGCCCTAACGTCGACCAGTTTGGAGCACTGCCTCCTGGGTGGGAACGTCGTATCGATCCTCTTGGCCGAACTTACTATGTAGATCACAACACGCGAACTACAACTTGGAATCGGCCATCCCCAGACCAATCGGTGAATACCAGTAATCACGATACCGAGACGAATGCAGCCAGGGACCAGCATTCTCGTCGTGTCCTGGTAGATGACATGGTTGATGTCGGCCATGCTAATGCGCAAGCGAACGTTCACCGTACTGGTTCATCTACACCTCAACCCACTTCGAACAACTCTTCGGCAGCCGCTCTCGCTGCAAGCAATAACATTACTACTGCGGGCACTGGCAGTCTTCCCGCTGGATGGGAGGAAAGGTACACCCCCGAAGGGCGTCCATATTACGTTGACCACAACACTCGCACAACTACTTGGGTCGACCCTCGTCGCCAGACAATTATCCGTGTCATGGGACCCAACGGCCAAAATACAGCCCTTCAACCACAGGCTATTTCTCAACTTGGACCTTTACCCTCTGGATGGGAGATGCGCCTCACCTCAACTGCACGTGTATACTTCGTCGATCACAACACCAAGACCACGACGTGGGACGATCCCCGTCTTCCATCTTCGTTGGACGCAAATGTGCCACAATACAAACGCGATTTCCGGAGGAAGCTCATCTATTTCCGTAGCCAGCCCGCTATGCGTGCGCAACCAGGTAACTGCCAGATCAAAGTCAGGCGAAACCACATCTTCGAGGACAGTTACGCGGAGATCATGAGGCAGACACCCAATGATTTGAAGAAGCGTTTGATGATTAAATTTGATGGCGAGGATGGTTTGGACTACGGTGGCCTTTCTAGGTGCGACGATGCGCATAGATCAATCATCACAAACTGACCTTTCATCAGAGAGTTCTTCTTCCTTCTCTCGCACGAGATGTTCAACCCATTCTATTGCCTGTTTGAATACTCCGCGCACGATAACTACACTCTCCAGATCAACCCTGCGTCAGGTGTAAACCCTGAACATTTGAATTACTTCAAGTTCATCGGACGATGTCTTGGACTCGGTATCTTCCACCGACGCTTCCTCGACGCATACTTCATCGTCAGCTTCTACAAGATGATTCTGAGGAAGAAGGTCATACTATCTGACCTGGAATCTGTCGATGCGGAACTTCACCGCGGTCTCACATGGATGCTGTAAGCTTCCCGCGTACCTTGTCTTCTTGGATGCTCATTCCATACCCAGCGAAAACGACATCACGGATGTCATCGATGAGAGTTTCACCACATCCGAAGAACGATTTGGAGAGCTCGTAACGATTGAGCTGAAGCCTGGAGGTGCAGACATTCCCGTGACCGAGGAGACCAAGAAAGACTATGCCGATGCCGTGGTGGAGTATCGTATCTCGAAGCGCATCAAAGATCAATTTGAAGCTTTTATGTCGGGCTTCAGCGAGTTAATCCCACAAGAACTAATCACGGTCTTTGATGAACGAGAGCTCGAGTTGCTTATTGGTGGGATGTCTGAGATTGATGTGTAAGTTTCCGTGTTTGTGTTGCAGCGCTGCTACGAAAGTTGGCTTTTTACAGTGACGATTGGACCAAACATACTGATTACCGAGGCTATGAGGTGAACGATGAGGTAATCCAGTGGTTCTGGAAGTGTATTCGTAGTTGGCCACCCGAACGCAAATCCCGACTGCTACAATTTGCAACGGGTACATCGCGTATTCCTGTCAACGGCTTCAAAGATCTACAAGGCTCAGATGGGCCGAGGCGTTTCACAATCGAGAAATCTGGTGATCCATCACAATTACCGAAGAGTCATACTTGCTTCAACCGCATTGATTTACCGCCGTATAAGGACTACGCGAGTTTGGAGCAAAAACTTACGCTTGCAGTAGAGTAAGCTCAGCGTCTGTTGGAAATTTGTTTAGGTCGCTGACGGGCTTGTTTTCATAGGGAGACCGTTGGATTTGGTCAGGAATAAGCTTTGCAGACAGAGAACAGAACACCCTATTTACCCAACTTTCACCTATACGTATTTTTCTTTTATCTTCACGATTGCGTGACATCCTATCTCATCTGTAATCCTATTGGGACGTGTTGTTTGTATGGGGACTCGGTCTGCCTTGAGCGGTTGAGTCTGTCGCAAGCTTTCTCATATCTACGTTACACACCAAGTGGTATCAAAGCAGAAAACCGTCCGAAACATGTCCAGAAGACCATCCAGAACACACTGTGACCTCACCGCTTCTCAAACGCGAATCCAATATAAATGTCTGACACCCATCGTCAGTGATCGATTCGTCGACAAGTGAAAACGGCTCACTAGCAGCTTCCCATTGATCTTCATTCATCGCGCTCTCGCCATTTGCATCCACAACCTTCATACGCACCATGAGATCTTTGAACTCCTCTTGTTCGGAGTGTTCTGCAAATATTTGGTGGAATTCTTCTTTGTAAATCGGATGGAGGGAATATTCCGCGGCCAAACTGTAATGGAATATAAGAAAACCAGCCGTCTAGAGCGATCAAATATTTTGAATAGACAACCGAAAACCTCAATCTCTTGTGGTAAACAACGCAAGTGCAAATATCATCAGGAGTTGTGGGAATCACAACCCCGAAGCCATTCGCGCAACACCCAGGATCAGGAAGACAGATGGTTTTATGAAGCGACAGACGCAGGAAACCCACCCTACAAAGTTGTCCCAGTCCACAATGTATTCCGGTACATCCTCGACAGCATCTTTGAGGAAAAAGTAATAACGATGCCCAAAGAGCGGGCGAGATTGCCGATCTTCAAAACGGATCCTATATACTGCATTACCAAAGGAAAGGTCAGTTGCAGAAGGTGGCAGTGCATCTAGCCGTTCTCTGAGAGCGGTGTTATCCTCTCGACAGGAAGTTGAACAAGAATAGTGCATACAGTAATTGATCGGCGTTAGGAATAGTACCGAGAAATACCCCACCCTTGCGGAGGTACTGGCTCACGTTACGAAGCATACACCGCGCTTTTTGTGACGTCTCAAATGCATAGTGCATACAGAACTGCATTGAGACAACATCGAAGGGCTGCGCGAGTCGCTCCGGCGGGAAAGCTTTTGAGAGAGGTTCGGTGTAACAGTCAATTGCGGCGAACGTAGCGTCAAGACGCGGGAGAGGCATCGTCTGCCATCTCTCACGGGCTTGTATGACGGAAACATTAGCGATATCTACAGAGATTGGCATATGCATCAGCGAGGTAAACGGTCAGCGAGGGGAACTGGTAACCACTTACCGGCGCAGACCAGCTCCTTGACGCGAGCCTTCGACCATTTAGTAAGGTCACCACCCTTGCCACAACCGAGATCGAGGACCTTGCCGCGTCCTCTGCCCGGTCCGGAGGATTGCGATACGACGGAAGCAGTGAGGGCTGGGTGGGCAAAACGCGTGATCAACACAGATTTCACCCAATTATTAAAGTATTTGAGGCCGATAATGGGAGAGTCCATGCGTTGCTTGACGCCGACTTCAGGGCGCGTATTATCTGTGCGCATGAAGAAAATAGACGGGTCAGAAATGCACCGAGAGAATTGTATAGGCTCACAATGGTCGATGACTTTGCCCACATCGCCAGCATGCCGTTTTACAGGTGGGCCGTTGTCCGGAGACTTACTGCGGTCTCGTTTACGCTTGGAGAGGAGCAGCTGTGTGCCGGTACCGCGGTAGTGTCGGTACAGCTCCATTTCCTGCGGTGTCATCGGGACAAGAACGGAGCCCGCCGGCGTTTTGCGATTGCGGGGGTTGTATGGGACGGCGGATAGCGGCTGTGGTGGAGCCATTGTTGGGACGGTGGGGGAGGGACGAGAGGGAGCTCTGACGGGAGAGCGGGAGAGGGGAGAAGGGGGAAGGACACGCGGGGCAGAGGAGGGGGCACGAGATGGGGGAGGTGGAGGATGGCGTGAGAAATGCTGCGACTGTCCATCCTCTGGCGGTGTGTCCGTCCGCGGGATGTCGAGCACTGGGAGATTGCTCCGACGCCGCAGCGATGGCGCACCAGCCAGCCTGTCCATTTCCCCAGTCGATGCCGTCGTCGGGGACAACGACGACACAGGCGATTGGGTGTCGGTACACAGTAGCAGATGCGACAAGCTCGATGGCCGCGCAGAACCTGGCGTGCGTGGCTCCTGTGGCTCCGAGTTGAGTAAGACGGCCAGATCGGTTGCCCGACGAGTTACAGTCGGGCTGTTGGTTGCTCGCGAGGAGGACGGGCGTGATGAAGAGGAGGAAGGGACATCAAAAGAATGTCTCTCATGTCTGTCCGAGTCGGTGTCGTGGACATGCGTTGGAAGGGGCTTTGACTGGGACACCGGCGAGTTCAGGGCTGCGTCTCGAACTGGATCAAAGGCTGGCATCTGAGAATAATATCGGTCCTCGTGACACAAATGTGTTTCAGTGGTCAATGAATCATCACCCAGTGGTCTGCGAGGAATCTCAATGAGGACGTGTTCGTCGTCGTCGTCGTCGTCGTCGTTGCAAGCGCCACGCCCAACGTTGAGCAACTGTTTACTCCAGGATGTCTTATGTAATACAACATGAACGCTCCGGGATTCCCCGCGGGGACAAGACAGCTTGCAAGTGTTTCAAGTTATAGCTACCTATGCACCCCGGGTCGAGCTTCAAGCTTCAACTTTCGCTCGAGAAAGGTATCGTATTTATAGCTTCCCACTGCGCTTCCCAAGCCACTCAGAGATGTCCATCGTCGAGCGCTAAATGTACACTTCAATCTGGGTTCACCCACACGAGCATCATCGCTCCATCGTTCCTGGGAACTCACCTTGATCCAAGCAGCGGAAGCTCGTAGTGAGTCGAGTGTCTGCGCAAGCACGAGGTGGTATCGCGAAGTATCCCTGTGCTGCATCTTTTTTAAGCACCGAGGCAAATGTCAGAGACGCGACAAACTCACCTCAAAGAATTTGTTGATCACTTCGATATCGCCCTCAGTGTTCAGGTCGCCAAGCGTGGCCTGCCAGCATACAGATCGTGACGCAAGCATATCCATAGGCGAATTGACGCACCGGAATAACGTTTTTGAAGGAAAGGTTTCCCTTGTATCGCTCCTCGACCTGTGTCATAATTGCTATCTCAATCACATCCCGAACCAAAATATACGGACGCACAGCTTCGAAATTATCCATGAAAAATTTGGCCGATCTTCGTCTCGTGCCATAGTTCATCTGTTGACCATAGAAAAAGTATATGACATCCTGGTTTCTGGCTTTGTTGAGAATGAAATGTTCAGTGTCTGCGTTGCACGATTCGTCTTTACTTGCACACATCGCATACCTATTCAGGATGAAAGAAATGAATACCGCATAACGATTGGTCAGCGTACGCACATCGCAGATATACCGACAGAGGGTAGCGTAGTTGGGTCCTCGTAAAGACCTTTGACGAAATTATATTCATCCGTGCCCCCATATTTCACAGCCTAGAAATGTCTGGTTCTCGTCAACGAATACATTGTGGAACAGTTTACGCACGTTTATGGCAGATGTTCTGAACAAGTCCACAGGGATTTTAGATTCATCTTTAGTGGCCATGTAGACCTTGAACATTTCCCCAAGTGTATCAATGACACTTCTCCGATGTTAACCCACTCTGCGCTCACGACGAAGATCAACAATGACATACGCTTGATCGCCAGCTGCAGCTGCCTGTCCGATGGCTTTCGTTCGGAGCTGTGAAATGTCTACGGGCTCAGATGGCAAATACTCATAGCCAAGCCTATCCACGATCGGTTTGAAAAGATTCTATATTAAATGCCAGTTTAATGACAAGGATATGATCGTAGAACCGCGGCACTTACCCTTCTGAACTCATTCAAACCTTGGACGATCCTCTCGGTTTCCCACCACGTCGACTCTAGGAGAGCCAAGTTTTCCGCGATACTGTCCCAAACCAAGACTGTCCAGTTCACCAACCAAGTCAGTAAAACAACATGCTCCGAAAACAGAAACACTGACACTCGGTCTCATTCCTGAATATATCTACCACTGTAAGTGCCCCACTAACAGTAGCGTGTCCAGACTTGGCAAGTGCCATAGCGTCATGAACTAGCCCTATGCGATCATTGAGGGAGAAAATAGCGTCACCCTCAGCCGCTTCACGTGCGATGCGGGCGAGCCGCTCCTTGGGGTAAAGGACCCTATCTGTCTACCTATCAGAAGCACGGCCGGGGGAGAAAGAGCAACCAATTCATACAAACGCCATACGTCCCCGCATTCAGCTTGTATGGTTTGCTCGTGTCGATCGTAAGAGTAGTCTCACGAGCAGTAAGCACTGCAGTCTTGTCAATGAATGGTCTCCCTGTTTCATCTACGGTCACGAGGGCGAGAGGGATAGTCCTATAGGTATCAGTAAACAGCGCCACGTGCGGAGCAACACAAGGAACATACCAAGTGGTTTGATTGTCCTTCTGTTCGGCAGGACCAGTTTCAAGATAGCGATCTTGACGTACTTTAATTCCATCTTTCGTTTCAGTGATAGTGAGCACCGGGAATCCCATCTATGAAATCCAACCATTGAGTAAGCAGTGAATAGAGACATCAAATTTGTTGACACATACCTTCATAATCCAATTCTCCATCATTTCCGAGACGTTGATGCCTACCCCATCCGAGACGCGTGTGGCTTTGTTGATCCCATTCCACAGATCTTTCGTGGTCGTATTCCCGTAGAGGTGGTCCTTGAGATAGATTGAAACGCCTTTGAGGAAAGTATCCTGTCCGACAAAGTTGCGCAGCATGCGGAGAACTGAAGATAATTTAATGGTCACATTAGGTGCGCCTGCGATAACCTTACCAGAGGCTGCTTTGGCATATGACAGCGAGTCAAAGATCTACAGATTGTCATCTATTCTGTCGGTAAACCATGCATGCTTGGGGGCTTACTTGGTTAATTTGATTGGCGTCGGGACATTGAACCTCGATCGGGTGGGAAGAGAGCTTAGCGTCAAGGGCGAGAGCGTCATTTAAGTGTTCGGTTATGAACTTGGAGTCGACCTTCCACTCAGGGTAGAGACTAAACAAGGGTCAAATGAAAGACCGCATGTAGCTGAAGTGATCTTACTGGTCTGGACTTAGACGTCAACAAAGCACAAAACGAAGGGACGATGACATACCGATGACGATGACTTCACCCATCTTGATAGTGTGAAAATAATCTCTCAACATGCGAAAATGAACACATACCAAGGTGGCAAAACCCTCGTTCAAATACAAGTAGTCCCACCACTTCATTGTGGCAATGTCTCCAAACCTGGACGGGGGTTTGAGCACCATGTAACACCAGTGCGAACAGAATTACTAACCACATATGAGCCACTTCGTGGGATTGGAAGACGGCGATACGTTGCTTCGTCGCCATATCGGGGCGACCTAAATCCATAAGAAACGCGCTCGTACGTCCAGTGATAAGCCCCTACGAATCCCGTAAGAGTTAGGAATGATGCCGATTGCTGGATGTTGTTACCCAATTCTCCATGGCGCCGGCGTCGAAGTCATGGGCCTTTAGAGTATTCACTTATGATGACTCGGAAACATGTGTGTCTTACCACCAGAGTATCCAGTTTCGGAAGGGGATACTCGATGTCGAAAATTTGTTCGTAGATAGGAAGTACTTTAGTCTTAATATCGAGTGCGTACTGGGCGCGAGTGATGACATCCGGAGTCCCTGACAAGACTTTGACAAATCGACGTCACCTGCGGTGGCGGGAATGCTTACCATATATACGGAGTGGTCGAATTTTCCCTGTCAGGGGACTCTTGTAAGAGCTCTCCAGATGACTGAATTGCCCATTAGCATAAGCTACAAGGTAGGTTGACATCTAGCGCACTTGATCAGCCCTTAAAAATGCGCATACTCCAGGTTATCTCACGAGGGGAGTTGTATTGAACTGGGTGATCTTCCATTCATCCTTGCTCCGTTCCTCAGTGCCGAGGGTAGCAAACATCTTTGCTAGAACTGCATCGTCGTAGTTTACTGTTTCAGGCTTGTGAACCTCTTCAGAAGCCACAGACATATTGCTTAGATTGGTGGTATCTATACGGGATATCATTGTGATTGTAAATGTGGCCTTGAGTGAGGGTTCATCCCAACAAGGGAATGCACGTCGAGCAGCGGTAGGCTTGTACGTTGGATGCATTTAGACTAAATGCTTCTTGGATGCAATACTGATAGATCAACATACCTCGAACTGCGTGAGGCTGTACACCTTCTTCTCGCCATCATCCTCGTATGTGGACTTGTAGTACCCCATCATTGCACCGGTCAGTTCTCCCGAGAATGCGATAGTCAAGGTAGCAGTGGAGTTGGCGGGTAGCACTGTAGGGAAGACAAGAGTGCCTCGCTCTGTCTCAGAATCAAATGTCTTGGATATGTTGACCTGGTGCATCCTGAGATCATGGGAGTACAACGTTATGTCGGACAATTCTAGGTCTGCTACGTTGAAGGTGAGAGCAGAGGTCTTTTCCTTGACGGTCAATCTAGCGCTTCGTTGTAAGCATGAACATGCTGGGAAAAAAAGAGCACGCTCACCCGATCTTCACGAGACCCTCAAATATCTCTTTCTTAAGGTCCGTCTTTATGGTAAGATCATAGTGAGTCGGTTGGACATTCGATGGCAAGCGAAAATCCCTGCTAGACATGGTGGAGAAGCGGCAGGTCGTGAATACGGTAAGGTTTACCGGAGGTCGTAGTGATGTGCGTATTATAAAGTATCGCTGCCGTCGGTAGAAGGAACTAGCAAAGGTCGTATGACCCAGTGTGCGGAATATGCGGCTTCCGAGGAATGACGCCATTGGCCATCCGGTCACTTGAATGCTGCCTTTCTCGCTGGAGTTGAAGAGCCGAGGGCCGATGTTCGAGTCGCAAAGCAACTTTGTCAATTCTCTCGCACTACAATAACACACAATGCCCTATGGTCGGCAACATCCTCGTACACGCACACTGACTTAACTCCATTCCATCGTCCTGTGGGTTCGATTGCTGATTATCAGGCATTCGCACGGCGGCAAAGAAAAACCGGTTGCAAGGGAAGAAGGGACTTTGGAAATGTCCTCGCGGATGTACTCTGATCATGTTCCTTCAATGCATTTTGGAACTGTACTGCAATATCGTCGTTGCAGTCGATGAGCTCTTCCCAGCAGCGAGTGATAGCTCTGCCATTCTTGTAGTATTCTTCCTCGAGGCGCACTAGTCCATTGAAATATTTTGCACTGCACGGATGGTTGTCAAGGTGTCTGCTGAAAAGGGCGAAATTTTTACTTCTCGACGGCCATGCCCTTTAGCTCCTCGAGGACTTGGTGGATAAGTTCATCTCGACCATGCTGGACATCTTTTTTGATGTTCCTGAATTTATCAGAGATACCTCTGATAATCACCTGGTGATCTGTTCAGTGATGTCAAAGTACAACATAAATGAGCCGCCAGGTACAGCTTGGATTTCATTGAGTACCTGTGGGATGTGGATTTAAGCAGATGAATAAGAGGGTACAGAAACACTCACCTCCACGATATCTTGGATTCCAACCTCGTCAGCCATTTGATTGTTCACTGAGGCTTTGATATGGGCTGCGGGTCGGGTTATTGTCGCAGCATACCATATGAACAATTGTTACCCTGTGATGACTTCGAGTTTTGTAATGTGGCCCGCGGGGCGATTCGATCAGGTGATTCGCGTCTCATATTCACAATTCCTGCCGGTATCCTGAGGGGAGAAAGGATATTGCTCTCGGAAGGTGAGGGAGACCGGCTTCGCGGGGCGTTGAATTTTTTTTTTTTGGGGGGGGGCGTTTTGGCTTCTCGTTTCCGCAGGGAAAGAATACGCGACTGACCTCGATGAACTGACCTGCGTCTTATGTTTAACTTTTTTGTCCAGCACGTACTCGATAGGAGATGCGAAGGTAACGCTTCGGCGTCTATGTCGAGGGGATGAGACAAAGGCAGGTTCTTCCATAATCACGCAGTCGGACTGGTCCGAAGTCCTAAACTTCGTTTGAATAGCCGCCTCTGAACGCACAAGATCAACAGACGCCTTGTGGAACTCATTCTTCTCTCGAGCCGGAGAATCGTCGATAGTGAGATCAATGGTGACAGTTTTTGTTCGAGGTGTCGATTCCATGATTGGTCGGGATAGCTGGTTAATGATAAGAATTCAGTCTGTTGCAGTAAAGTCAGGCTAATTACCTCCACGGGGTCCTCGGTCTTTATCAAGGAGACCGACTGTTCAACGACTTCCTGAACCCAGCTAACATCGTTGTCTACGGTACGTAGGTCAGACACGAGGTGTTGATCGTCGATGGTCTCTTCGATTTTGACACGGGATTGCTCCTCTGCGACTTGCATCGCATCTGAGGAGGCTTGCCGAACGAAGTCAAGGTCCCTTGGCTCTTTGGCCAGTTGGCCCGGTTCGCAAGGGAGGAGGTTCCCGGCCTACAAACAGTAATTTCCTGACATCAGATGCGAACCCAAATAGCCGACCTTCTGCAATTCTCGATGTAAGCTCGCCTCTGGAGTGATATTTTCGGCACTCCTTAGCTCCACTGAAGGCTATGGAGTAGCGAATGTCCAATTCGACATCGCGCTGGGGAAGTGGCATTACTCACTAGATGGCCATTGATCTTCAGAGAAGGGGACTCCCTAATCAGAGTTGGTATGGGGCATGAACTGAGGATTGATGGTGTGCCGTGGCTGATCTTAGCGCCGGTGTCTTGCAGAGGAGCGGTGGCTAATTTCATACGTTCTATACCACAAGTTGACTGACCGTCTGCTGGTTTCCCTTTCTGAGTCTTGCCACGCCTGACGTTGGCCCGAGTCGAGCCTGTTGCTGCCGTCTTTTTGATCCTCGATGATCTGCGAGTTCCTTGGCAGGTTGACTTGGGTTCTGGGAGTTCGTCAAATTTGACCGTCGTCGGCTCAATACCAGAAGAGGATCCTTTAGCAGTCTTTATGTATCTCTTTACCCTAGAAAGGGAAGTGGCAGCTAGCGAAGTCTCGTTAGATTTGACCTTATCCCCTTTCATCCTAAGTCTATCATCACGGCTCTTCTTACGGGGAGGTGTAAATTCATCGTCAACTTCGATGGTGGCCTTGCTTGAAGAGTTGATGGTCTCCCTCTTTCGGCGGCTTCCAGCAATCCTGGGTGGGACGCTCGTGTCCTTCGTGATCTCGATACAGGGATGTCCTTTCTGGTTATCATCAGAGTATGGGGCAAATCTCCCGACGTGCTGTCCGAGTTCATCTTCTACGGAACTGAACCCTGTCGGGGGTTTCCGTGCCGAGGCGATGATGAGTTCCGTGTCGAAGGGTCCACATTCATTAACATCCGATCTCTTCAGCGTGTCTGTACCAACGAAACGCTGGGAAACGACAGACGGACCATCATCGACTTGATGGTCAGTCGTGGCAAGGAGAGTGTCAGCATTCGACAGTGGCTTTGGGGAAATATTGATCTGGGTGCTGGATGATGAGCCAAATATCGGGGAATCTGAGGTCGACAGCGGTTTCCCAGCTTCAGCTGATTTTTCAGCGACTCGTTCTGCATGCTCTCCAGTTTTCGAGACGGACTCGGAGGATTTTTTGATTCCCCTGTCGGAGGTAGCACTGGAACTTCCATTCATCCGCATGCGATCGATCTTGTGTTGTGACGATTTCAATTCGTGATTGCAAGATACTCCGGTTGCCGCTCGCTCGATGACCGTATCGTTATCGGGTTCGAATTCGGAAATTTCTGAGAGTTCGTCGTTGTCGGCAAATGGTCGTATTGCTCTGGTCGAATTCCCTGGAGAGACGGGCAATATAAAATTCTGGATGGGCTTTGACATTTCATTGGCAGATGAGATCAATCGGGCGCTTTTTAGAGTGGCGGGGACATCATCTTCTGCCACTGTAGACTCAAGGACTTCTGGAACTAGATTTTCGTCCTTGAACGCAGGCTTCGGATTGAGCGTGGGAAAGGTGCCCGTATCTCCGACGTGGGGCGCCGGGACGGCCTCAGATGAGGTCGAGTCTTCGACATCTGTTTTGTAAACTGGAGAAATAGTTTCGTCAACGAGAAAAAAATAATCGGGCGGTGGATTTTACCTTGGTTAACGTGTTGGACTTTACCTTCAAAACTCGCAGTTGGCGGTATTGGGGAACTGTCGTCTGTGAATTTAAACCCCGAACCAATTGAGATACTCTTGCACTTTCTCTGCACTCTCGTCAGTGGATTTAGAAAGCTCAGTTTTCCCTGTGATGATTAATGAATAGGATTCCTGTCCTGCGTTCAATATTCTTACCACACCACGTCGTCGTAACGCCTCCATGAATCTGCCCACAGCATCATTCTGCAACAAAAACTTTGCGTAGAGGTGGCTTCCACCGAGGGGTTTCATTTCAACACTAGCAACTAACGGCGGGGACGTCAGGTAGACCATGATCAATACTTTTCCCTTTGGGGCATTTTTCTCTGAATTATCAAGCGTGATTGTGCGGATGTGGGAGTATGGCACTTGTAGGCTCTCACATAGGTCATCCTATCAAGAAAGATCGTAAGATGGAAAACGATCAGAGGTAACAAAGCGTACATTTTCAGCGACGATATTCGCGAGGAAACCTTGTTTATCCATGATCAGCCTGTCGGTCGCAAGTGGCTGAGGGAAGACACGTCCACAGACGTCTATCTCGTCGATGGAAAAGGGTTGTGGACTGGGAATAGATGTATTAGTGTTGGAGCTTCGCAGAATCATCCACTGACTAAATGATATCACTTCTCGCAAGAGCATCGATGATCTGAGCAGCAACATCATCCCAGTGCGTGCCAGATGTAGCTTGCATTATATCGAGCAGTTCCACACTGCATTTGAACAGCTTCGGGGAACCCAGAACTTCCTTCACGAATTTGGCCCTTCTGAGCTTTCCTTGGGAAGTGTTGTTGATGGGGGGAAGAAGTCGAGCAAATAACATCAAGAGCGCCTCGAGGAGAAGGTAATCTAGTACGAAATACGAGCCCTGACTTATATGTGAAAGAGTGGGTAACAATTACCTCTTGTTCTGGATATAGCAGACCCAAGTCGCTCACTGTTAAGGAGTCATTCAGATTTGAAGCACATAGAGCAAAAGCAAACTAGATGTTACCCGCCCAACACAGCACTGTTACGAAGCGCGTTCTGAATGGTTATTTGCCTGACAGCCGTTTCTGTCAATGTATTGTACGCCTGGGAACAGCCATTTAGATCAAGAATCTAGCGCATATATGCGGCTTTCCGCAGAGATAATCCGCTCACGGATAAGCAAAGTGGTATGCTGAATACTGGCAGTCCTCGACCGGGATCAGGGAAGAAGAATTCGCAAATGATGCGATACAAGACCTCCCAAACTGCACCATCGGATTCGACATTGCCTGGTTCCTCTGAGCGATGCTGGTCTCAAAACACGAGAAATATACGTACCACCATCTCTTTGATCCAGGAAATCCTGTGGAGTACGTTAGTCGTCCATGTTTGTGGCCATTGCTGCCGCGATCTTACAAGGACGCCAGACAAGATGACTTCTGCGGTAGCATCCCACGCTGCACGCAACCTCTCGTCTTCAAAATTGTGTGCGTCACAAAGTTTTCCTAACACCGTGGAGAGGACAGAAGAAGAAAGCTGTAATGCTGGCTGGAGGCAAGCATTATACAGTGGAAGAAGTGGCTTGCGGAGCACAGTGCAAAGTTTTCGTATCATCTGTACCGAAGGGGACGAGGAATTCTACACAGAGGAGCTGATCAGATATGGATCACGACAATTCACGTACGCATACCAAGAGTACCAGACAAGATGCAAGGTGATTGAACGCATCATGTACACGGCTTTCGACGCCTTTCTTGTGCAAGGCAGTCCTGAGTGCGTTAATAGCTTCTGGGACGCTGAGCATGTAAAACAACTTTTCGAGGTTTACTTCGTGCGTGTACTTGCAGAAATGAGACGTGATAGTATCTGTGATACTTCGCGCTCAAGTCACGTTATCAGGCTGATCCAACCACGTGATCTGTGATTTTAGTCATGTGACCAGTACGCGGAGTTTCAAAGGATACAACGCGTATCATGATGTTGCATCAATTGTGTACTGGACCGTTCATCTCCCCCTTGCGCTACCTTGTTTCAGATGGAATCCTCCGAAGTAGACATAAAGCCGGAGATTCCAACGGATGACACCCCAGACAAGAGTTTGCTCACAATCGCGGGTGCTGGCAAGCTCAAGCAGTCAAGATACGAGGATGTATGGCCTGAGGACGTGCACGCCGCGTTCATGGAAGGTCGGTTCTTTCTTCTTTAGCAATCTACCATTCTGCGATAACGACTAGCTGTTGCCCTGTACCCCCCTATGGGTAAACGGCGTCTCAAATACTATCGGGTATCTACGCACGAAAATGAACACTCATCGGATGGCAACCGGGCCAAGTCGTTTGGACGCTGCCAGCTTATTCAATCCTATATTCTGGAGAAAACTGGAAAAAATCGTTCCAGGAAGCAGGTCTCCAGTCACCTCCAGAGACTGAAAAAAATACATAAGGACAACCCTGCCAGTTTGTCTTGCCTTCTAATCGTCGCAAGTTGCGCCTGTTGATTTTTTATCAGTGCGCCCCCTCTTCTCGGAACGCTCTCAGCCTCCCTCGGAGCATCGTTCTGCGCCACAAGCCTTAGCTATATCCTCTCAAGATATCTTCGCAAACATTTCTTTCAGCGCGCGTCACCGGAAAAGCGATTTCGACCTTACTGTTAATCTCCAGAATACGGATACCGGCGCCGACAGTTCCTCCGTGTTCTCCTATGCTTCGGAAGCATCGTCCCTCAATGACGGTTCATGCAACGCGCTTGATTTGTCGACGAACTTCCATAATCAACCCTCCTTTTTTTTCCCTCAGGAGTTTCTTTCCCCACAACAATACCCGGCGGGCACCCTGCACCCTTCCGATGACTACCTCTCCGAGCTCCAAGACCCCTTACTGTTCAAAAATGCGATAAACGGAGGGTTTCGGGCCGGCTCAGCATTCAATACATCCGCGTTCTCGATATCAATGCGTCGACTTGCTTCAAAGTTTCCTATACAGAGTCGACAACTGGATTCGGGTTCAACAGCGCACTTTCATGGTGCTCCTGGATTCCAACCAACACATCAGTGGATTTCTCACGATGGGTTAATGGATGGTATTTCCTGCAATTCTCTGCTCGCCCCGGCCCAACAAGCATTTCATACGCCGTTTCATCCTCAATTAATCCCGCCAGAAAAACAACGACTTGAACCTGGTGTCGCATCCGACTGGATGTGGCCGCAAAATCCCGACATACCTCTTGGCCCCCGAGAAGGCACCTTTGGCGAGGTCCGCCTTCGGTATCCTCCGGCAATGTACCACTACAATCCCACATGTCCGGAAATGAGGGTTGACTCCCCTGGATCCCACAGCTCTCCGTCTGAAAGCGAAGTATTACGACTTCCTAGAGGGGTTTCTTACTCGTATGCGGCTACCAGTCCCGCGACCGTGTCAGAGAGCGTTTCAAACGAGAATGCGATTGATTTCCTTGGACAGGCCGTACCAGAATCATCCGAAAATCTTGCGTCACCTCTCGTGATCAGACCTACACCCGTGTACCCAATTTCATACATTCACTCCAAGATTCACACTGACGCCCACACGCCAGCTCCGAGCCTTCTTTCTTAGATTATCAATCGACAGTCGTTCACGACAAGAATACATTGTATCAGTGTTTTACGGTTTTCACGTCATCCTCGCATGTCCTGTTTAGAGTATACTGTAGCTTTAGGTCTGATTCGCATAACATTTACGAAGACTCGTAGTAATTGTATGGGCGTGTTTAGTACTTGTGTAGAACCTAATTGTAGACTGTTTCCGCGTGGTGTAGCCATTACAACATCCGTCTTCACTGCCTTTGACTACCACACCTGCACGCTCATCGGAGGTCTCAGTGGAAGTGAGTCTTGCAAGACTCTCTCGTCTTCTCATTTCTGGCTTTTGCAAGCAACGATGGAACCTCGCAGAAATGCAAGGCTCGCTCTGGCCTCGCTGAAGGTATGGAGTCCATCCACTGAGAGGCTAGTGGTCTGAACCTTTGACGACAATGAACCTTTGACGGTGGCAGCCGCCAAGAATCAAAAGGCAGCAGCTGCGAAAGGTCAGTTTATTTTTTTGCTTGGCCCACGTTTTGGGTCGTCAATATTCAACACCCTGAATAATTGCATTCCAGTACTCCTGGTTACCGGACGTCCTGCGGGTGAAAGGCAGTGTACGTCGAGTACCCACAATGCTGGCATTTTCACGCGTTAATGTGGACGTGTAGATAATACCCCGTATTTTGGGTCCCGTCATCACGGTCACGATTTTCTCTGTGGTAATTGCGTTTGCACGGTCGCAGGGCAATAGAATGGAGCTCACGAATTCGGTGGTTCCTTTACTTTCCGTCGTGGTGAGCAGGCTATTTGTGGCCAAATACCATTCTCGTAGACTGAATTGCTCGAAAGGTTGGCCTCATTCTGGTATTCAGGTGAGTTACGGCATTTCTCGCCTACGTGTCACAGAAGATCGAACACGGCTTACACCAGAAACGGGTACGTCTAACAGTTGGAGGCGCATTGATCGACAACGTGAAGAACATTAATCCACTCATAGCACTTCTTACGATCGTTACTGGGAAGGCAGGAAATGTTTTTCGACTCTCACAGCCAACGTACGATATTTCGTGCCACATTTATCATCTATCTCATACCGATACACCCTTAGGTTCGCAATCTGTCTCGCATGATCTGGGTCCACGTTGCCCTTCCTCCTAACGAGAACGGCGTGACCTACACCCAAGCCAGGTTTCCAAACTCGCAACTCACTCATGCCGAGGTCAAACGTCAGAAGATCGAGATATTGCGGTATTGTCTTGGCTTTGTCTATGCAGTAAAGCACTACCTTCGCGGAGAAGATGGAGCGGATTACGGTGACCTGGCCGGAGTTCTGCCACCTCATTTCTCTTTGCACGGTCATTTAGGCTATACCACAAATCACAACCACCCTTCCGTGCCTTACGCAGCGATGCAAGGTTCTGCTTCAGACGCCAGCATTAGTGACAGGCGTTCCATGGATGCTACAAAAAGGGTCAAGCGGAAGCGCAGCAAGAAGAACATAGACCCGCAAACATACACTGCTGGTCCCACCACACCTCTTCTCAGCGATTCTCACCAAACTGTCGAGTTCCACCCATATGCTGATCACATATCGATGCCGCTTCCTTTAATGTGTGTATTCTAAGAAGTTGTCGCCCTCCTTCATGCCTACTTCATTAATCTTCTTCTAGTATCGTCCACGAAATTACGAGCGCCGTATTCAGGTTCAAACGGGAAGGTTTGCTGGAGACAGTTGGCCCTGCAGGTAGGACTAGTGCTTGACTCTACGCACACTGGGGTTAAACATACTTCTACGGTTAAGGGACCAATGCGATTAATGGATTGCGAGTTACTCTCCTTCGTTGATTTGTTGGATGCTGAAGACATCTCGGCAGGGTTCAGTCTATGGTCGATCAGATGACGGGTATGGAACGGATTGCCAATTCGCCCATCCCTTCTTCCTGTAGGTTTCTTGCATCATGTCTTGCCACGTTTTCATCTAACCACACGTCGGTAGACGGTATTCACCTCAAACAATGTGTGACGTTGTACCTGTTTGCTCTACCTCTCACTCTCATGAACGACTTGGGCTGGAGGACAATCCCAATTGTTACTGTAGTCGCATTCACGTTGATGGGCATTGAAGGAATCGCGGACGAAATTGAAATGCCCTTCGGTGAGGATACTCCAAATATTGTCTTTTATTTTATTTACGGGCGCGGACCGATAGGTTATGACCAGCAGGATTTACCCCTTGGTGAGTGTACCTGAGGTGGGCAAGCTATCTTACTTAATGTTGGCAGATACCTACTGCGACGATTTGAAAGAAGAGGTAGAGTAAGTACACGACAATAGTGCGTGAGCCCTGATATCTTATTTTGCATGGCACAGATATATAATTGAGAGACTGCCGGAAGGTGGTCATGGTGGAAACGAATTTGATGACGGGGAGGGGGATGATTGACATATTTGTTGCCTTGGTGCCGCTTACTATCCCACTAACCAAGCCAAGTTTCATTAATCTAAATTTTCACACTGGACTGCATCCATTATCCCCATGGTGTAGATTGAGAAAGTCTAACTAAACTCGGAGGTACAGAACTCTCCTGGACCATATGGCTACGAACAACGAATGAGCGATTAGATCTGCACCGAAACTTTGACAAACCTTGGACGTCAATGCAGTCAATCCAGCAGAGTTTTCACTGGTACGCCGCCCGCTCTGTGGGCCAGGCATGGGTTTTTCACCTTTTGCAAATGCATCAAGCACCTTCTTCGTAGTTACTGGAGTGAGATCCTCCTATGTTTGTCATCAGTACATGGTCTGATATGCAACTCCTGTGACCTACATAAAAGTCGTCATTGACAACTAGCATTGGTGCATTGCTGCAAGCACCCTGACACTCTACTTCAATGACGGTAAACTTGCCATCCCCGGTTGTTGCCCCAGGTTTGATCCCACCAAGATGAGAACAGACAGTATCAAGAATTTCTGTTGACCCACGCAACATGCACGGCGTGGTGGTACAAACTTGGACAAAGTTCTTGCCAATCGGCTCGCTAGACACATGCTCAATGTGACGACTGGAAGGACTCGACCATCATAAATCGGCGCACCGGTTGAACATGGTGTAGAAGGTGGCAACTTCATAGACGCGCATTGGTGGCATTTCAAGAAGCTTTGCGACGTAGTTCATGACGCTAATGCTTGTCCATCCTTTGTTCTGTCGCTGACCGAGATCGAGGAGGGGAATAACGGCAGCCTTCTTATACTGTGGAGGATACCGGGATATGATGTCTTCCGCCCTCTTCAAGTTGGATGGGGTGAACTCGAACGGTATCTAGGGTCAAAGACGCTTGCACGTGTAAGTTTGCGCGAAACGCGAACGGCACACCTTTGGGTTGTTATACTTGGTATCCCGATGCTAGTACGAATGCTTGAGCAGAGAGTCACATGTGTTGCGAAAGTTACCGACCACAAAAAGCGCATCTGAACGCCTTGAAAACGATGTAGAGATGCACCTCCGAGTCACTGCAGGCCGCAAAGCAGCCGTGGACGTCAAAAGTTTGGCGGGGAACATGAGTATGGTCGGAAGAACGAGCAGTTATATAATGCATTGACAACGGGCTAGATATTCCCACGTTCGCTGATTAGTAGAATGGACGCCATCATGCACATGCACATATACATACACTCTGAAAGTTTCAGAGACCCCAAGGCTTTCCATAAATCGGTGCCAAGATCAAGCACTACCCTAACTTACATCCACCATCGAGCGGCGCCATTTTGCAGTAATTTGGTCGACCTTGAGAAGCACACCAGCCGCAGCCCTTCGTAGCTCGACCTCATGTACCCCACCTATCCCTGTGACCTGAATACCTTTCTCAATCATCCTGAATACCTGACCGGCCCACTCTCCCGTGCCGATCAATAGCGCAGTGTGCTCCAAGCCGAGCGAATGGCCACCGTCTAGCTCGATGCAGCCATCCAGAACAACCAGTGCTAGATTGAGAGCTGACGTAAGGACCGAAGCCTCTTTGCTTTTGTTGCCTTTCGGTGAACCGTCCTCGTCGTCCAAATCCTCATTCACGGGTCTGGTAATTTGCTTGGACCCTACGGTCACCGCCAATTCTAGAGTATTCGGTGCAATAAGGGCAAGCCATTGCGGCGCGTTCTGGGATGCATGTACGAGAATCGCCATGGTGCTCAGAAACGCCGACAGGGTAAGTGGGTTTAAGATAAGACCTGTCCCGGCGCCGCGATATCGATGTAGGACGTCACGCTGGGCAGTCCGCTCCTCCCGTATTTGTTCGTCCCGAAGGAAGGACCAAAACCGGTTGACGAAGGGTATAATGAACCATTCAGCAGCGATATTCGTGAAAGATACTGCGCCCGGTGGACGTTGCGCCGAAGGAACCGGGCTTTTGTGACTCGCTGAAACTACTTCGGTGATCTTCGAGGGTTTTTTAATCCGCAGCTGTTTTTCCCGAACAACCTCAGGCACCTTGTCAGCCGTCACTTCCTGACTCCTGTCAATAGCTGCTTTGGTGATGTCTTCAAGAAAAGGCTGGAGAGCATTATCGGAGCTTGTGGCCAAGTATTTCTGATGCAATACAGGCGGTAACATTTTGCTTGGAAAAGTGGTCCGTTGGGTCGCAAGCGGGTGCAAAGCTTGGGAATAGATGGGAAGTGATGCTAATTCTCTGGCTCCGAGTGCCAGAGCATTCAGCATCACTGAACGCTGGTCAGATGAATACTGGTTCTTGAAAAACTCCTCGATGATGCACCTGCAGCTCCTCAGAGAAGGGACTGTACGGAGCAAATGAGGAACGTACTGGGCAGAGATTCGGGGACAACACGCGACCAACGCTATCGCGACGCGTTGTCTCTTGTTGTCAAAATCGTCAAGATCAAATTTATTGTTGAGGGAAATAAAGCCGTAGACAAGATTAGCGGCGTTTTCTGCTGCATAGGAAGTAAGAAGACCGGTGTTATGACGGGTCAAGCTAAACTTACCTAGCTCTGTTCCATAATCACGTTTCCTGCGAATCAGTTCCTCGCCGATATTCATGGCCATTTCAATCTTGTCCGCCTCCTGGTCTTCCTCGGAGGACCCAACCCCACTGTTCCGGACGAGCTCACCCAACTGAGCCAGGTACACGGGTCGAGGTATCTTCTTTTGACCAACGCGAAGCGTGGGATCTTTCTCGATCTCCTGCAGCTCTGACGGTGTGGGTGACGAAGAACGTGAGGACGACGGAGAAGCATAACCAGTCAAAGAATCATCTGAATCGTAGTCAGCGATGCATTGGACTAGCGTGCCAGTTCCCGCGACGGATCTTTGACGAGCGGCTTTCATCGGCATTACTTCCGCGGTCAGATCACGGCCTGGCTCTCCATCATTACGCTGAACAGTGTCATCCTCATGCAAAGGCTCGAAGTCGATATCTCTCTGGGAGCAAAGTTGCCTGAGGTGCCTAGCCCAAGCCCTACCATCATCATCTCCTGCCCAATCGTCGAAGTTTAGGTTTTTGCCGACCCTGCTAGCCACCACCTCGGCAACCAACATACCGCATCGGCGTACACTAGCGTCCGGATGAGTGATATAGGTGCCAACCGCAGAGACCAAGGAAGGGGAGAGTGCAACTGATGTCACTTCATTCGAAGATGATGGAAAATGTGTTACGACGAGAAGGAGCAACGTGGATATGTCTGAAAACATGTTCTCAATGTGACGAGCTACATGTTCCACGAGTGAGGACCTACATTGATGGCGAGAAAGCAGAGAATGTTTGATGTGTTCTGAAGCACTCCACTCATCAACGAGGCGAGAAAGAAAAGCTTCTTGTGCTAATTCGTGGAAGGGGTCAAAATCCACCGCGAAAAGCTCAGAAGGCTGCAGGGACCACCTTGTGCGGATTGCGTGCCGCTCGCTAGCCAGCATACAAAAACCCGAGAATGATTTTCGCTCCAACTTCGAGCCAGGATTACGGAGATCAAACTATTCCAGAGGTCATTGTGAGGGCCAATGTTGCCAACCACGTCGCACAGGAGGACTGCTTCCCGACGTACGATGCCCCTATCACAAGCAGAGGTACCCAACGTTGATTCCAGGGAAGTAAGCGATGAAAACAAGGACACGAGGACAGCTTGTTGCGTCAGCACAGAGGGCAATGATGCTATTGTGCGATGCCAGAGTTTCTGGTACGATTCGCCCTCCTTATCTTGGAGCCTACGTCGGAAGAACGGCAATACAAAGTGAAAGAATGAGGACTGCGAAGGGGATGGGTGGGCTGAGCCTGGGAATGCCCCTACGTGGACGAGTTTCGAGAAGAGCTGAGTCACAAGGGATAAGTCCTCTGCAGATTCGGAGCATGTAAGAATTCAAAGGCCAAATGCTTGGTAGCAAAATACTGGCCTGCCACAACATGCTTGGATAAAGCATGGATGAGAAGTTCAGTTCGTATACTCAGGTTGTTGTAATAATCAGGCAGGCCGAGATCAGTTGGAATGCCTTGCCCTTTGAAAGCGTTGGCTACCTTTGTGGGTACCGCGAAGATATTCCGAAGGCAATCACCCCAACCAACAGACCTCCTCGCTGGATCATGGATCGTACACACAGCATGAAAGAGTCTATCGATGGGATATTCCTTCGCGAGTCTCAGTAATAAGTCCAGGCCTCGCCGGTGTAGTGGAAGGGAAAGTATCGTCGAGTACGCGCATAAAGCCACATCGCCGGCAGGAGAGGGGGTATTCAAGAATGCACCTGGACAAAAGTATTGCAGAGTCAGTGCAGAGCAGCCCTCCTCCTCCAAAACTGTTTCCCATGTCGGCAGTATCGACTCCAACAAAGCGCGCTGGATTGGTGGAAATACCTTGGCGATGTCAACGGTCACGTCTTCGCTCGGCAGCGAGTTGAATCTTGTGAACTGTGGAGGCAACAGGTCTACTCTGGCGAGCGGGAGACACAGGAGTGAGAGCAGTGTCTGAAATTCGGTGATCTGCGTCTGAAGTTGAGAGAGAACGTCTTGCAAGACGGTCTGTCGTGGATGATTTGGAGACATGATTGAGATGCACGTCCTAAAACAAGATACTTTACTGAAGCAGATGCCTTAATGTACATACTCGACAGAGGCGCAATTTGAGTGAAACTAGGAGGTGCAACTGCCGGAGCCAAGAAACATACACAAGAGCACAGAACACGAGCACAATCGTCTACCGTGATTTCTTTCCAACCACCCTGAAGGCTCCATTCGTCATCACTCGGGCAATCTCCCCCGTCTGGACCCAGCCTTGATCCTCAGTCTCCGTGCTACTTGCATCCCCGGATAAATGTGCCCCAACTGGCGGTCCACGCACGACGAGTTCCCCTTTGGGGTCGTTGCCCCTCTCAATTGCTCCATCGTCCACGCCGACAAGTTTGACCTCAACGTTCACGCTTGGGGCGCCGACGTGAGCTGGTTCACCCTCTGCTGAAGGCAGAGACTGGAGATCAAAGGCATGCGTAGCAAAAATAGGACCGCTTGTCGATGCATGGATATGAGCGTTGATGAGTGGGACCGAGAGTGCAATCCGCGCGGGCGTTAATGCATCGTTCGGTAACGGACCTGGAAAACCTCAGCTTGTGTCAATAGCATTTATCAACAAGTAACGAGGAAATGGTCACCCCCGCTGACGACAACAGCCTTCAGTGTACCTGCCATGCGTCCCATAACAGATTCACGAGCACCATCGAATACCGCACGGTCCCATAAACTCTCCTTGCTTACGAAGCCTTCGGCCAGTGCTGCCAATTTGTGCCTCCACACGACGGGGTAAGTGAATGACTTCTTCGCACGGCAGAGCACCGCGGTTGATAGATCCTCCAGGTGGTCAGGATGAACGAACAATACCGTTGGTGACGGTATGGGGAGCTTTAGCGTAGAAAGTATGTCGTCGACGTTATGCGGCAGACCACTGGACTCGATGTTGGAATTATAATATGTGCGGGTCGAATCACACGTTGCGAAACAAGCGCACTCATACAATGCGGTGTATGCAACGGCTCGCCCGAACGGTGTGCTCAGAGAGTACCCGGAGACGACAGTGTCGAGGGTGGATAGCGCTATGGAGGGTGGAAACAATGCTCTCATGGCTGTGACACCGGATGTGAAATTCGAGTGTGTGAAACGCACTCCTCGCAGATCCCCAGAAGGCGTTTCGAAGAAAGCAAGGGTGAACGGATCATTGGGGCCTAGAGTAGAGGGTCTGTGGACTGCAGAAAACTATTTCAAAGAGACAACTTACGGACTGAAGGAGGGGCTGCCGCATTGGCTACCTGGGCACCGTCGGCCTCGACTTGAGCCCAGTTCAGAATTTGAACCTCACGTGCCGCTTTGGGTCGGACGTCGGTGTCCGTTCGTCCTACTACGATGATCTTATGGTCATGTTCTCTTGCGTCATAGATAAGTTCGAGGAGGTGAGGCAAGAAATCCGCGCCGACGATGATGGCAGACGGGGGGTGAGCCTCTAAAACATGTGAAAGAAGCTTCCGTGAGCTCAAGGTAATAGAAACTATGGAGTGCTTCGCGAGTGCAAGATCGGCGATGACAAACTCTGCGTATATGCGCGTTGAGTTGACGAAGATGGGATAGAAAACGAACACACCGAGGCCATCGTTCAAAAGTAGCAGGACACTGGACTCGCCAGGGAGAAGCAGGGAAATCCCAGCACCGAAGGCAGCAATGCGTTCGTTAAGTCTGGCATTGGTAATCTAGATAGCACGAGTAGGCAAGTATTCCAGACATGTACATTCGGCACTCACTTTGGTCGACCAAAGTGTCCTCGGTGACTCGAATTGGGATTTGACAAAGTCGTTGACTAGGTCTACATCCTTGTCAGGCCTGGCAGGGAACTGCAGGATCACATGAAAGGACTATCCCTGTGGGTCAACGGAAGTGGTGACATACCCTGCCCATAAGGCCAGTGCCATAGTTTCTATAGATGGCGCTTTCAGCTGGATGTCTTACGCGGCCAACGTCACTCTGTCTTCCAAGAAGGATGGGGTGCACGAGAGGTTGTGGTTTGTACAAGTTCTGGAGAAGAAATACGGATACACCGATAAAACCCAGGAGTACCGTCAAGTCGTCGGTGACAAGATAGTCAGCAACTGACATGTTTTTGTTTTCTTCTGAGGACGAGGCTGGGTGAAACGAGTTGATAAACCCACTTCGGTTGTTGCCGTGGGTATCAAGCCCGGTTTGGTTTTAAATACTGATAGCCTGTGGACGTGGCGTGCTCACAATCTCAGGACCGTCCATCCACACAACTCGCTTGTGGGTCACGCATCGTATGTACCTCATCGTCTCCGAAACCAGCTGATACGGTCCGCACCACAGCCATCCAGTCATTTTTACCTCGCAGTGACCGGATTTCCGCTGTTGGATCACCAAGTTGAGATCAACGCGACACTCCCCGCGGTCTCGCAGCACCGGACTGGCTGGCATAGTTTCGTTTCGTCCAAAGGATGAGGATGAGATGAAGGAACTTTGGAGCTCCGTGCGCGATAATTAGGTCACGTGAAAACACTAATGCCCCTAATTTGTATAGTGCGCTCATAATCCAGACGCCTACCATGGTTGCCTCCGTTGCAAGGAAAACGTCTGCAAAGTCTACTAAAACCACAAAGAATGCGCCGCATAGACCCCATTATTCCACACATCCGCCTTGGACCGATATGATCACGGTATGTGTCACGTTCACATTGCATCCACGGCGGAAATACGAGCATTTGAGGATGCTTCATCAGGAATGCATAGCGACAACTCCAGATGGAACTATGCACGGTGTCTCCAGACCCGCAATCAAGAAGGTTGGTTTTTCTGCTCAGCGATTGCCCCTATTGGCTGAGTTGCTACAGTTTGTCGACTCAAAGTATCATCTCACTATGAATGCCGCTTCTACGGGTCAACTCAATCGCGCTATTGCACACGGCACACGCAGCGGCGACTTTGTGCTTCCCAAGGGTTGGTTGTCTGTGCATCAGTCTCGCGGAACTCCCATCATTTTGTGTATAGGTCCGTCGGGCAAGGTGAAGTTGGCCCCTAAAAGAGTAGGCGAGATTGCCAAGGAGGTGAGTATGCATCCGCTGTGACTAATTTTCTCCCGGTTTATTGTAAGCCTAGAATAAGAAACCTCTCCCGAAACGTCCCGCAGTGACGAAAGTTAGGGGGAGAGCGAAAAAGTCTCCCGTTTCCACCACTAAGACCAAGATACCTTCTTTCACGAAAGAACTCGCTTCGAAAACCACGCCCACGACCAGGAAGTATACTTCAATGGCAAAGAAGGCGCGTGTAACGCCTACTGCGGGTAGGAGAGTATCAGCAAGGAAAGCCACCACGAAGCGAGGTGGCGTCAAACGGGTGGGTCGTCTATTATCTTAAACAATGATAAATAGACATGTATCTCTTCCCAGGCATTCACTGCTTCAAGGGCTACTACTGTGAAGACTGGGACTGTGACCAGGAAGGCAGTAAAGTCGAAGAAACGTACGAACAAGTAATTATGAACCAGTGAATGACGCCCGAAGATGGCTTCATTATTTGACTGCTGCGCCTGCGCTTTCCTTGCATCTGTTCCTTCCCTAACTTCGCAGACAGTTTTGTTTACGTCAGATTTTGTCGGTGGTTCGATATTGTCAGCCTTGAGATCTTGAGAATTCACTCATCTAGTATGACATATGCCTGTTGGCTGCGGTTCTACGGCTTTCGATGATAAGTTCTTTGTCTGTTTCTATAACGAGAACCTCCTCCACAATGACCTATAAATAATAATGTCGGATGCAATGAGAAGCGCTGAGAATTTTCAGTGTTGAAAACCCAAGTACAGGTTGCATGCAGAGGGTTGGACTGGATAGGTCTATGCAGACGACGCTCGGGACAGGCAGTCGAGGATAAGGGATCCTACTAGTAGTACGTGATGTGGGTTTTGTGACAGGGTGACTCGTTATGGGGGGTTTGCGGCTGGGAAGCGAGGAAAACTTCCGAGTCTACTGCGTCCGTCAGCATCTGTGAATGCTGTGTTCCTGGTGATAATTGTCCCTGCCATTTGCGCGCCATACGACACGCAGCCAGGCCAATATGTTTACTCCTACGGGCTGTTTGTGCGCACGGGTCGACCCAATCTGGAGGGGTAGATAACAGTGAAATGATCGGGGAGGTGAGTTGATTACGTGATACAATTACGTGACGTATCGCAGCAACTGTTTTTGAATTTTTGATGGATTCAAGTAATTTTGGGTGTCACGTCTCGGGCTCGTTACCCTCCCTCCTCCCTTTGTCTTTCACCATCACCATCCCCGCTATCCACCGTCTCTGCTTTACCCTGCTCCTTATAATCATTATAAAAGCCTTATATCTCTCTCTACCATCGTTGGTCGGACATATTCACCTCTGCGCGCGCCAATAGTAATGACAAGCCAGTCCCTCTGACACATATCTTCAAGACCCCAGTCGCTCGATGCATCCACACATCCAGCAACCACCACCTCTCCATCCCAGCTCTCCTCAGCATAACTATGGCACTCGTATCCGCAAGAATTCGGTCCTCAAACCAAGCGCACGTTTGAGACAGTGTCCCCCTTCCCCGCATCCTGCGCCACGCAGGATTAAGCCCGTGCCTATGCCGGCCCCTCACCTTCCCGTCCCTCCCACACCAGACCTTTGCTCCCCCGTCTTTCCCCTTCCCGGTGTCATGCTTCACCCGGAAGATGCCTCCAACAAGGTTTTCCACGCGATTGGTCGGTCCTTCCTCTCGGTCGTGAGTTCAAGTTTCCACCTTTTCGTACTATCTACTGCTCACGATACATCACACGTGGTGTCTCTCACGCTGATGCCCTGTAGGAAAATCGCGCGATGACGATCAAAGATCTCGCGGAAATGACCCTCAAATATGGTCTAATGTGCCAAAAGTACGTGCCCCCTTCCGTCCCTTGCCCATTCGGCTTTCGTGCCCTTGAATTCTGCCTTGCTGCCTGCTTTACATCCATTTCCTTGCATTTATCTCGTGTTGCTCATCGGTGTTCCTTCTCCCGGTTAGCGTCTCCGCTGCATCTCAGGCTATCACTACCTACATTCGGAATCATATGGCACGATGCGAGGCACAGCAAGATCACCCTCTCCTTCTTCGGCATGTTTTATCTGGAACCCTCGCGGATGACGACCTCGTACCTGCATTATCCAGTAGGATGGGTGGGGCAACTAACCCGACCAAGCCCAGTTTGAAGGATCCGGGGGTCAACGACAAGAGCGTTGCCCAGGTTTCCCAAGGTGCACTCGAAGGAGAACGGCTAACGAACTTCCGACGGGGTACGATGGTGTGGTACCTTTCCAAGGCGGCAGGTGTCTCGTGTCCGTTTGCACGTGCCGGAATCCGTCTCTGCGAGTATGGGAAGGAAGGAAGGAAAGCCGCGGAAAACCATGGCGATGAGTTGCAACCAGAGTCGAAGAAGCATGCCAACCGCGACGAGGCGCAGTGTGGAGAAAAAAGAAAGAGACTGAGGAGGGACTGTCGACGGGATTCTGACGGGTCCCGGGAAAGCTCGAGCCCTGGACGGGACAGCATGAGTCCTGCGATTGACAGCGGATATGGTGAGCTGAGCACCGATTCCAGCGATGACGAGCGGCCCCCTAAGGTGAAGCTCACTCTTCGACTCCGGTCGTCTCTTTCGTGCGCGTCGACGCCGCCCGCTGCATCCCGGCCGAGAGAGGTCATTGACGTGACTACTTCTTCGTCTGAAGACGACGACGCCGGTGCCGGCGCCGATGACGCCGATAACGTCGTCATCCGTCCAGACCCGCCCGAGGCGCCGTGGAGTCTCCCGCCGTATCCGCGCCGGTCCATTTCCGTACCGTGTTACACACCGACTTGCGACGAGCGCACTCATTCACCATCGTTCTCGGCCCAGCATCGCGCAGCAACGGACGAGAGGAGGCGGTCGCCGTCCGTCCCCTGGAGCGCGTCCCCCCCTCCTGACTCGGACCACGACGATTTCGACCTCGACTCGGACGTCGATTGGGACTCTTCCCTCTTTCTTCCTTCACCAGTACCAGCTCCCCAAGTCAAGGTTGAGACCACCGATGACCTTCAACCATTCAAGCACGAGTCCGCCGACATCCGTGACATGCTAGATGCCTGGGAAGACCTTGATTGTGCACCGACATCCACCGTGTCATCAGCCACCGTCAAGCTACCGACCACGGACGACCTCAACTTTGACGCCCTGGAGCTTTGGGAATGGGAATTTGAGAGTGGCTGGACTGGTATTTCAGAAGATCAACAAGATTTGCCCGTTGTAAAAATGGAACCAGACGAGCATGAATGTCTCGCCGCCTTTGGAGCGTTCGCACCGAGGTTTCCAGTCTCGCCATATTCCCCATTTACGTTCTCGTCCAATCACTCATCCTCCTCCCCCGTTTCTGAATCGGGAGTGGGTTCTTTCACTTTCCAGCCCCCCCTCTCACCTTTCACACTACCCCCATCACCTTCTCCGTCCTCGTTTCCGACCGGAATTAACAGGCAAGGTTGCCCACTGACTTGGCAAGATGCTGAGTTGCTTGGCCCAGATAGTGTGCATCCAAATGAATTTGAGGATGGATGGGCTAGTGGAGTGAGAATGCATGCAATGCATGCAGATTGCGACTTTCTCCCACAACGTGCTTCAGATGAAGTCGCCTTGTCGCCGTCTGTTGAACATAAACAAGGCAATGTAGACGCCACGTGCGTGGTGGTCAAAGCGACAGGAACTTCCGAATCAAGGGTCCACCCATCGCACTCCTCATCTGGGGTTGTGGTCCCAGACGTTGTAGTGGTCCGCACGTGTCGTCCGTGCACCCCTGACATTTGTGCAACTCAAATTGAAGGTACATACTGTATTCACCTGGGTTTCACGACGGAAATGTTGACCCAAGTTTGTTCGTAGGCATTTCTGTATACCAGACTGTGCTCGGTTCGACCCTTCTCTGGAGACGCATTGACACAGATTTCGTGAATCTCAGTACGATTCTGTCTCACGTATCTCTGTCCCCTCCATCACCCCTTCCTAACGCGTGTGTAAATGTGTCTCATCCTTGCTTGTCCATCGATGGAATTTGGGCCCCTCTCAGTGTCGCTCGCTCGTATGCCCATGGTTTACCAAAGGGAATAGAGAGTATTTTTCTCTCTGATGACCTTGTCATGCGCTTTCCTACCGCTCTACAGGAATTCTACCAGAGAAGTACATCAGGGAGGTCGCTCAATCAATTTGGACCACCCTTCAATGCCTCGCTCCCTTCGCCCGGAGCCGGGAATCCATTGCATATACCACAACCCGACCGCGGACAGTCTGCGAAAGAAGATGTATGGGAAGCTCCTACCGAGGTTGGACTTGTTGAAGAACCATTGTTAGCCATCCCAGCCTCCGTTAATCTTGCGCTAGCCGCTCTTCACCCGTCGACGTCGACCGAAGAGATCACTGCCTTGCCAGAAATGCCACTCAATCCCACAGAGCAAGAGATATTTCGTGCTCTGTGTGTCCATCCCGACTGGGAAACGGAGGAGGCTGGAACGACTGGGAAAGCTAACACCACATCTAAACAAAGTCGCCCAAGAGAGAGACCATTGCGGCGGTCGAGGAGGGTTGCCGATGCAGTTGCTGCACGATCTCGCGTTGCCCCACCAAGGACGAAGGGTCCTCGACATTCTTGATTCGCCGACCACTGTCCCGCCGCACTTGATTGGGACATTTTCGTCGTCGTTGCTGAATTTCGTCCAGTTGCTCGCTCACACTTTACACTTGCTAGAAATTGTATCAGGTATTTTTCGAGGTCACCTTCGTATACCTTCAGTATTCTATGATCCCCACTCGGCTTTGAGCGTGCACTCCTTTGCAATCTGCCCTTTTTCTCGGCCCTGGTCAGCTCGCCTTTAATGACCTTTTGCGCAGAACATGTGCGTGTGGTACATGACCGTATACTTATTACGACTTTTCTGAGAGAGCAGCGCCGTTCCAACGACAGTCTGGCGATGGATATAAGACGGACCGACGTTAGATCTTGGGAAAGGAAGTGCAGGCAGTCGAATAAGGTCACTAGCGGAGTGTGAAAAAGGTCGCTTGGGATTTCTTGACCGTGGTTTGCTCCCAACCACGAAATTTCTACCATCTTACTTAGTACTCCATATTTCTCTGGTCCAAGTACACCAGGTCTTTAAAGTACTGCTCGGTGGACATCGTCCATCAAATATCCTTTGCTTTTACTAGCTTTTTGGGCGTTTTTTTTCTTTAGTTCATTCCCGGCCAAGCGCAGGCTAATTCATTGACACCTCTCCACCGTCAACTTTCCGCATCGCAGACACGACCCTCCAAAATCCATCCTTCTGGCCCTCAGTTTGGGGTTTGCTTTATTCCACCCACTGCACGAAAAAGCGGACGTCCGTCCGTTAATTTCCATCCACAACCCAACGGTAATCTTTAATTGCACACGAAAACAAGCCCTATAATGTCTTTATCTGCCTCTGACAACAATGGCTCCTATTCAAGAGTTTCCTCGGGCAAAACGCCACCTCCGGCACCTTCTGCAGCCTTTGCAAAGAGGTGGGCGGCTTTGTTTGGCTTGCTTGTCGTCGTTAATAATGACACTGCAGAGCGCGGGAGATCCAAGCGGAAGAACGCCTAGGAAGATACAGGCCACCTGCGCTGCGCGCCCTTGCGCCTTCTGGGTCTCCGCCGAATGACTTGACATCCAATGTTTCATCCCAGGCCGATAGTGACATTACCCCAGCATCGGCGTATCCTCCCGGTTTTAGGAGAGCTAGGGCTGGCACTCTCCCTTCCGATGTCCACCTCGCGGCTCAGAGATTTGCTGCTGCTTCCAATACGTTGGGCAGTACGACACCTTCTACCGAGTCCTTTGCAGAACAAACGCAGCAGCTGCAAAATCCCAACACCCCTCCTAGCCTTGTCGTACCTCCGCGACCTAGTCTTCGTCATTCGGCCACCTCTGTTATTCCTACCACCACGACCAGTACACCTGTAGGAATCGTCGAGCGTAACAGTCGCCTTAGGTCTGGTTCATTGACCCTGCCATCTTCCGGCCTAACGAACCCATTTGGACCCTCCATCTTCTCGTCGTCTTGGTTATCATCCACAAATCCTTCTGGTTCATCGTTTCCTGTTCTGGACGAGTTGCGCTCTGTGACTTCTGCAGATTCGGCTGATGACTTTGATGTCCACACTCTTGATTACCTCGGCTTGGATGACAGTCACCGCCCACCTCTGGCAGCCACAATTTCCGAGTTACGTACACAGGCGCAAGCGGCGATTGCGGGAAACTTGGCTAACCCACCTCGCCTGCGTGCAAGTACAGTGTCTAACCCATATCGTGCACGTTCTTCTGGTGCCACTTCGTTGTTGGCTACGCCAAGCGGTGAAGAGGATGAAGAGTTCTTTGAAAATTACGAGACTCAGCAGTTGTACGAACGCCAGCGTCTCAGCTCGTATGACGGATCTATCTCCGATGCAAACCTTTTGCATTCATCTTATGTTGCCAAAGGATTCAAGCAGACTGATCACCTCTCCCCTGGTAGTGCATTGACCTCACGGCCGCGTGCCATATCCGTTGGGACTCTCGATGATCCCATCCGTTCTCTCCAACGCCGTGTTACGACGAGCGAGGTTCAGACCCCATACCTAAACGACCTTGTCCCTGTTACAAGCAGCCTTGCCAGCCCTGCCAGTATCCTGAAGTCGGATGCCAAGCTAGCGCCCCGCAATGCGTCTTCGCCTACTGTCCATTTTCCTAACGGTGATGTTAGCCGCGCGTCGGCTTACCTCGTTGCCCCTAATTCCCAAGGAAGGGCCATCTCACCGAAATCTGAGGCCAATAATTCACAGATTCAGACACCTACTCGATCACTGTGGATTGGTAACCTTGATAGTGCTGTGACCAGCGAACAGCTCATTCATGTTTTTGCCCCGTATGGTGCCATTGAGAGTTTGAGGTTGCTGCCCGAGAAGGTCCGTTCGAGTCGGTCTCTTGAGAATAATGCTCACCTCTTGGTTTAGGAGTGTGGCTTTGTCAATTTTGTTGATCAAGCGGACGCTATCCGTGCAAAAGATGATGTCTTGAACCGCCTTGGAGGCAACATTGGCATGCCCAATGGACAGACGGTACGAATCGGTTTTGGAAAAGCCGACAGTGCTCCAGTTGCACCCGCGAAGGGCACTACTATCACGAATTCTGGTGCAACCTCACCCAACAGCATGGGTAAGAGCGCCAGTCCTGGCCTAGGAGGCCTGGACGCTCAGTTGCAGTCCACTCCTACCCGCGCATTGTGGATCGGCTCCATTCCAAGCACTACGACTCCTGCCACAATTCTCAATGTCTTTAGCCCCTACGGACCGATAGAGTCTGCCCGTGTTTTGACACACAAGAATTGTGGATTCAGTTAGTTATTCCTTTCCTGTGGAACGCCAAATACGTCATTGACACTTTTTGTAGTCAACTTTGAACGCCTTGATGATGCTGTTCGCGCGAGGAAGGCATTGAACGGTCGCGATGTGTTAGGCAGTGACGTTGGAGCCATCCGCATTGGGTTTGCCAAGGTACCAGTCAAGAATGGTCAAGAAGGCAATGGCACACAAGATGACAACCCCACTGTCGCGGTTCAAGGTATTGGTGATCTGAGCGTCGGTGCAACTATCCATGCGTTGCGGAGCGTCAAAGGTGCTTCAACGATCCCTGCTGACCAACAGGTTCTTGGAGGAACGGTCGAGAACTATCGTTCAAACTTGCTTCTCAGCATGATTGGCTCGGGCATGCATCACGTAGCTTATGTTTCTGATGGACTTTCCAAGCCTGCTGGGTGGACCCCCCTCGTGACGGAACAACAAATGATCATGCGAGAGCTCGCCAAAGGAAGTACCGATGCAGAGACAGACATCCAAGCCCTTGCTGGTCAGTCATCTAGGCACTCTGTGCAACCTCCCTCTCATCCTTGATTAGAATTCCGGCCTCCTACGATGTACTACACCACGATACCACTGGTTTCTGAGAGACCAAACAACAGGCGATGGGATGCTTCTAAACTTCGCGAACTCCGCAAGCGACTCGACTCTGGCACGATGTCTGTTGAGGAAACCGATCAGGTTGCAGGGGACTTCCTTGATGGGGAGATTGTTGACTTGGCTTCTGACTGGCTTGGAAACACGGTTGGTATTTACCAGCATTCGACGATTCCATGTATCTTCTCTGAACATGATACACAGGTTGTTCAAAAACTATTTGAGAAATGCTCCCCAGGTCCAAGGTTTGCGATGTTGGAACGAATTATGCCTCATTTGGCTATGATCGGAATTCACAAGAACGGGACGTGGGCTGCACAGAAGATCATTGAGTGTGTGCAGACCCCTGAGGAGGTTGCACTTATTGTGCAAAACCTGAGGCCTTATGCACCTCCCCTACTCCTCGATCAGTTCGGGAATTATGTCGTGCAGTATGTCACCTGTCAATGTTTCGCTTCCTCCATTTCTGACTGATTTATCAGATGTTGCTTGCGTTTTGGTGCCCCTGCAAACGACTTCATCTTCGATGCTATGGTCGATCGTATGTGGGAAATTGCACAAGGCCGTTTTGGAGCAAGGAGCATGAGGGCATGTCTTGAGAGCCCTCACATCACCATCAGTCAGCAACGGCGCATCGCTACCGCCGTGATTCTCAATTCAATCCCCCTCGCCACCAATCCAAATGGCGCGTTGTTGCTGACCTGGTTGTTGGACACGTCTTCGTTCCCATCACGATACAGTTTACTTGCGCCACGATTTACCCCTCACCTCTCGCATCTTTGCACGCACAAACTAGCATCCCTCACCGTCCTTCGAATTGTCAACCAAAAGATTGAGGTTGAGGCATCACGTCAAATCGTGCAGGCGTTGTTCTCGTCGCATGGGGATCACGTCCTAACAGATGTCTTGGGAGACCAAGTAAACGGTGTTGCTGTCGTACACAAAATTCTGACGAGTCCTTTCCTTGATCCTGCCGACAAACCGAACTTCATCGAAGCAACGAAGCGCGTGTTGATCGAACTAAAGGTGATCGCTACTCAAGCATACCGTCGCCTCATCGAGGAAGTTGGCCTACCCATTCCTAATTACCAACCAACATACACCACTAACGGTCCGCCTGGTAAGAAAGGGCAATCTCACAATTCTTTTGGTGTCCCTGGTCTCCCTTCCGGATACCCATCCAACGACCAGGGTTTGGCCTCTATGATGGCTGCGTTGCAAATGGGTGGTCAGAACCCCCAGTCTGGACCACCTCAATTACACATTGATCCTACATTTGGTCAAAGTAATGCGCCTGCCCGTCCTCGCACTTCGAACCCCCCGTCAGCGTTCTCCCCGTCTTCAGACCCATTCAACCCATTTGCTCTTCGTTCGCCGGACATCAGCAGTCCCCGCCCAACAGTTCGTCGTAACGGGACCCTGCCCGCTACCACCCCAATAGCTCAGGCTCCCGTTTCCACGATTCCTTATGGTCCTCAATCTTCTGGCATTGCACAGCCCAGCGGTGTTCTTGGGATGGGTCAGGCCGCATACGGTGGCCAGACCGTTCCCCAGGTCTATCCACCGTATGCTATGTACCAAGTATACCAGCAGACGCCGCCAACTAACATGGGTACCTTCAATTAAAATGATTTTTCCGCCACGAATTCATGACACCACTCTGCTTGCTTGTCGAATGAAGTTATTCCTTCTGTTGTCTATCTATCCTCCTTTCGCCCACCATAGTCCAGATCGTTGCCAAACACCCTCACTTCCACTCATTTCATTGATACCCTCCGATACTCCCTCACACTCCTTTTTGGCATAAAACTGGACAGAGATGTGGATCTTGACCAGTGCTGGAATGTTGCTATCCTTACTTTCTATTCTTCACTCTAGGTCGACTTTTACGATCGTGTATAAGTACATAACGGATGGCTGTAAAACATGGCCGTAAGGTATAGACAATAAATTGCTTTGAGACTCTGCAACTCGCTGCAATCCAGAGTCGCTGAAGTAGAACCTGTACCATCATCTCCTGACTTGTCATGGGGAGTGCTCCTTCCAAAGTAGCCCGCAAACTACCGAGGGTCCAAAAACCATCTTGGGCGGGCTCGCGCGTTTCTCCCGCTGCTACCACAGAGCCAACGCGTCCGCGACCCGGAAGACCATTGGCCTTTGAGAGCAAAAATGAAGGTAAGTAGCACATTGTCACTCTGCCGCCTTTGCACCTGCCCCACTGCTATCCCGGGAGTAACGCATCCGTCCGGACAGCAATCGAGAGGGATGCCAAGGATCCGCACTTTATGGAAAAACTGAACCAACTGGGCCCGGTGCGAGTCGACCACCACATGCAGACAGTCCAAACTGTAAGCCTGGGATCGCGCAAGTTCAATGATTCGCTTGGGTAGTCAACTCAAGGATGTTTTCTTTTCAGACGAGCGACATACAGAACATGTTTCGTTCCAGAATACGGTCAGAAGGAGAGGCCGCGAGCCTGCAGTCTACGAAGAACCGTCTCTTGGCTTCTTCCCTGACAGAGCTACTCGAGGCGAGAAAGTCCATCACGAACAATGCTGAACTAGAGACGCTCGCGAAGCAGTATCATGTTGACGCTGAGACACTACAGCTATTAGGTCGGGTTGTGAACACGCCGAGCATCGACGAGAGTACGGTCGTCCGGACCACGGATGAACGTGGGGAAGAGTCTCTGACGATGATGGTAAGTCGACTCTCCTAGACTTTCACACCGACACCTGGCTGAGTGGTACATGATTAGGTTCACTGGGTCGACCCCGTGCTCTCCCGTGTACAATACAGCTGAAGTGTTACGATGGGTAGACATTGCTAGAAATATACACGCAGAGCGTTGCCTTGCATCGACTCCGTTGGGCAATATGGACATTTGACACGTCTGCAGAGGTCTCTGTGTCAATTATAGAGACGGCACAAAATGAAGGAGGGGACGGACCCATTAACTTTACTAAGTTTCTGTAGGCTGTCCTTTGAGATAACGTGTCCACAGGTCATCATCATTGGTGGATTCTGCTCTGTGGACTGGTCCTTTGAGACGGGACATGCGAAGATCGAATGATAGCGGTTTTCTGGAGCAAGAGGTATCTCAATCTATGGGGACAACACCATCAGCGATCAAAGGGTCACATCCAGATGAACGGCATACAGGGAGCTCATCGCTTTGACTCCACTCGCTCTTCTTCTCTTTCATCACAGTCCGCGCCTTTTCAATCCTTGCCAGTGCGCCTCCGCCACCGATATCACCGACGACTCGGAGGGGGACCTGTCGACTCATTCCCAGACTCGCACAATACTCTTTCGCGAAAAGTGGTTCAAGGTCTGTATGAAGCGAAGGCGAGGCAAGATCTGCGTATGGGGAGCGCTGTAGTTTCTGCTTCGGAAGGTAAGCCAGACAGGTCATGAGGCGTTTGAATTCAGACGCGTGTTCGGGATAGAAGCCTCGCAAAGCCGCATTTGCGTACGATATCGCCGGAGTGGGGTTGGACGGATCAGAGGAAAGGAGCAATCGTATATATTGAGAGCGGTGAAGGTAGAACTCTAATGGAGAAGATCGTGAACGAAGGAACGAGCGGTTCTTCCTAGACCACCTGACAGCACGCTTTAGCTTGCAAAGGAACCTTGCTCTCAAAAAGTACTCACTCAAGCGCGGGACCCACATCCTGTCTTCGGAGTGCTGTCATGATGCGGTGAAGCTCCACGAACTGACTACGCAGTTCGGAGGTGATTTCGACGCCAGATTCCTGGGTACGCTTGTTTTCCAGCATGTTAGTGAAGCAGTGCATGGTTGACGTACTTCAATGAAAGTCTCTGCTGTAGAGAATTGGCCTGTACGCAGGAGGTGCAAGGCGATTGTTCGATCGAGTGCTTCTTTGGCGGCATGAGATGTGAAGAGGGGGTCATAAGTGGGCAAGGGCTGCGTGAACTTCTGGGGAAGGGATGAGCATGCACTCTGCACGTGTGAGGGTAACGAAGTCAGACCTTGTCCAAAGCCTTTCCGACTCTCGCAATCGCGTTGTAAACCTCCTTTTGTTTCTCGTCGATCTCCTTCTTCCTGCTGTCTACCGTCTGCGACAGTAATGCGAACGTGTCTTGAGTAATGGTGCCGGCCTCGATTCTGCTCCTGACTTCCAGTAAGGACTGGAGGAGAGAGTCCAGCGAACTTTCCGCAGAGGGAATTTTTCCCCTTGTCGAGCTCTCTGTCGATGCCCTGAGCTTTTCCAGCTCCTTCATGGGTCCGTCCATAGCTACGTCGTGATATATAGTCGACCTGTAGGTGAATGAGAGATGCTATGAGAGTATTAGCCGACTCCGGTTCACACCTTCAAGTTGTCACGTCACGTCGATATCGAAAATAATGCCTCGATTTCTGACCGGCGACGAGCTGGGCAGTATAAAATCCGTCTCGTACGACCCAGACGCACCCCCAACGAACAAGCTACTGTCAAAGACCCTGCGTGACGGCACTTCGACTGGTCGCAGGCAAGGCGTACAGAGATTAGCCATCAGCAGGAGCGGTCCGACCCTGGTGCGTGCCCCGCTCACATCGACCAGCCGAACGCGACGAATAATGCTCAAGGCAAGCTGGCTTCAGCACACGCAGACGGTACCCTTCGTCTCGCATCATTAACTGGGGAGGATAGCCTGGAACAACGTCACGAATGGAAGGACACGAGGCTTAAAGCGGACCATTCTTTCGTTGGTCTGGCGTCGACACAAAAGTGAGTGGTAAAAATCAAAGATGGTCAAGAAACCGCTCAGTGGAACATTTTTTGCAAAGTGCTGTATACTCGTGCGCCTCTAATGGTGCACTTCGACTGACTTCTACAAGTGACGAAGATGACCTGACGCATCAACTCGGCGCGCTCCCATCGCGGCTTACGGACTGGCGGCTGGGACCCGACCAGGAAACCTTTGCTTATGGCGGTGACGAAGTCGAAGTCTCCATCTGGAATACCGAACGTGCTTTCGAGTCACGACCAGACGGTTCTGCAACTTCCCCGAGCAGCAAGAAACGAAAAAGAGCCGAGACCTTGTTTCCCGGCGAAGTCTGGCGTGCCAAGAATGTAGCGAACGACTACCTAGGACTACGTCAACCAGTCCATAATACCTGTCTCACGTATATGTCATTATCGAGTTCACCGAGTCAACCCCAAGTCCTTGCCGGTACCCGCTTTGGCGATCTTCGCAGGTACGACACACGTTCCGGGCCGCGACCTGTCAGCGACTTTAAAGGCGTTGGCAAGGTGGGCGGTGTTAAATCAGTCGAAAAAGGATTGTCGGAGCAGTAAGTAAAAAAAGATGAGATATTTCCATCTGCCATCAACCATGATCCCAATTTTCAGCGACGTGTTCGTATCGGATCAAGGAACGAATCTCTTTGCGCTTGATTTACGCACTGGCAGAGTCACTTATGGATACAAGGGTATGCATTCCCGCATTATCCCAAGCTCTTGTTGACACCAATATATAGGGATATCCGGCGCTGTGAATTCATTCGCTGTAGCGCCCTCATTCCTCGCGTCCGTGTCTCTGGATCGTTTTACCCGCATTCACAGCACATTCCCGCCTGCTGCCGAGGTCGGGAAGAAACAGGATGAGAGAGGTACCGTGCTCGATAGAGTATACATGACCACAATCCCCGCTGTAGTTGTCTGGGATCAAAGTGCAAATCTGCACACAATCGCCGGAGAGGATGAAGGGGATATATGGGAACAGATGAAGCACGTAGGTGAGAGGGATGAAGAATGAACAAAAATATCACGTTGCGTTCATGTTCTACAAAAAAAGACGTCGTAATTTATCAAGGCCGTCTCGCGATACGCCAGAAAGGTTTGATCGACAGGCAATCACTAGTAATAAATTCATCGTTCATCGGGCTTATTTAGTGTCCTATCTGGCTCTTCCATGTGTGGGCCTTCTCAAAGCCATTCTTGCCAGTTTGATCTAGTTGTGTATGTCAGCGAAAGTACAGAAGGTGCGCGTGAAGGACCAGCTGGATAATTACAGTCCATCAACGCCTTCTGTATCTCTTCACGCGATGTCATTACAAATGGGCCGTATTGGAAAACGGTTTGGTCAAGAGGTTCAGCCGCAGCCTGACGCACGTTCATTGCTGGAAACATCCAACTCTGATGGAAAGTACATACCAACACGAACTCAGTGTCATCTTTGGTCGCTGTGATTCTTGCTCCGGTCTCTCCACTTTTGTTGGACAGGACAAGAGTATGGAAGCTGTCATTGACGGAACCATCATCTCCGACGGAGATGGCCCCCTTCCAGACTGATTGTGCAATGTCAGCATCTACACTCCATTGGAAAAGTAACGCATACGATAGATAAATGATGTCCAACCAGCGGCTGAGGAAGTTGTCTCAGCGGTGTTTCCATCAAAATGGAATGGCGACTTACGGATATCCTGGAAGATGTTGTCCCCTGACTTCTTCATTATTACGTGGAAGTACCAGCACCCGCCAAGTGGTCGAACAGGGGATTCAACACCATGACTTTTCCCACTAATTACCCTAATGCTCATGGACCCTTCGGCGCCATTAGGATAAGCAACTGGGATGCTATTTCACGTCAGTAGCTTAAGCGAGGAGGTCAATCGATGAACGCACGTTGCAGGGCCGAGCTCCTGATAAGAAGGTTCCTGGGAGGCATTATCAATCTATGAGAAACTCGGCGGCTTCCCGCAACTGGTCACTTACTACCATCTTGAACTGTATGCAACGAAGGAGCAAGGCATGAGACTTGAATCGTGGACAATCGTACCGTACATTACCGTACCTGCTTAGGCAAGTCAATCCAGAGTTGGAGTCCCCTTGGCTCGGGAACACCCGGCGCGTGTACGGGCATCTCCGCGTGTATGATGCCCTTGCCCTGTGGAAGCACGACGTAAATGGGTATGGAAGACGGCAGAACGACCCGCTGGATGACGCACAGCACACATCCATTGGACGCCACCTGCCTCGATCGTTCCAGCATGTCCTGCGGAGTCCTCGTGACGACTCGACCTTTGTAGGGATAAAGGGGTAAGTCACGATGTCACGCTAGATGCAGCAGAAGCTTACCCCTCAAGCATGTACGTCACCGTTGCTTGGCCTCGGTGGGGGTGATCAGGGAAACCCTGGAGGAATTGTGGATCAGTGGTAGATATGGGAAGGAGAGGGGTTGTTGCTCACGGCGCCTTTTGAGACGTGGAAGTGATCCAACATCAAGAAAGGAGTCAAGTTGTGTAGATTCATAGAACCGATGGAGCGCCGGACGCGTGCGCCTACGCCCTGCAAAGAGTCACATCAGGAGGTTATCAGTAGGATGAAACGGACGAACTTCTTCCGTCTCTACAGCGATCACCTTCTTAATCACGCTGCGGGAAACAGCCATTCTGAGTGATTGGAACGTTTTTGGAATGATGAAAGAGGTGTGATGAGTGGACGTTGCAGAGGAGTCATATCCATTATCCTCACCGCTGAATCAGCAAACACGACCAAATCGGTGACGAGGAGGCTGGTCGGCGTGAGAGTCGGAACCGACCCTGTACCGTGTTGGGCAATATTCCTCCGATCATCCCATCATTAATCCTCGACTCGCCTCGGCTGCTGACCTACAGAAACAAGGCTAATCTGGTAACCTCGAGCAGTTTACGGATAGTACAGCAGATGCGCTCACACGTGTGTCATACGAACAGGTGGTATGATCATTACAGAGCAACGGGATGGTGAGTGAGCACGGACGGTTGATCTGCTCTGTTATGGACCACATAACCTGCATGTATGCACGACATTCCGTTTCATTGGTGCTGGTGACTTGTGCTACAGTGTGTACCGGGTAAGCGGCAGCGATAGCACCCGGACACACAAGCTTGGGAAAGTCAGTTGTTACTGGCCCCTGGGCAAGTAAATCAGGGGGTGATGTCAGCGACTCGGGCTGCCGCAAGGGACACAGGCCTCGGTGTGTCGCACACTGCACACCATCGGATCAGCGCGTTTGTCAATGGCAACCGGCAACCTGCCCACAGCCGCCCACAGCACCGTTGGATATCTGATTCGGGCCACATTGCTAAACTGGGTAACGATTGGTATCATGACGCACAGCGCTACGCAGACAGAACTCGCGTAGATCGGTGATATGATTATAATCCAGCACTGAGAGATCTGTGGGTATCGAACGTGCGCGCCGGAAAAGGCAAGTAAGTGTGGACAAAACGTTTATCGCTGAATGCGGACGGTCCGTTCGTCTTGTTTTCTGCGAGCATCACGCAGATTTTTAATATTTCATTAAGACGCCCAATTCCATAATATTTTCTGTACTCGAACGACAGCGCCAATCAATTTTAACTCCACGTATATATATCTCTCGCCGTCCCTTCCTTCCTTCCTCTCCGTTCCCAATGGATCGCTTCCTCGCTCCCCACACATCAGAGGCCATCGCCCACTCCCATCTAACGTATGTCCCTTTGACCACTTCTCCCTCACCTTCTACCTTCTCACCCCCTCCACAGCGAAAACTGGTTCAGTTGGGATCAGGACCATCCTTCGTTCAACGAAACTCTCGTCGCCGGATGTGCCTCCTACCAGGCGTTCAACCGCTACCTCTCGGGCTCAGACTTAGTCATCATCCCTCGTTCCCGCAGCGAACTTGAGAGCGTTTTGTCCGTACACTTTTCTTCGTGGCACTTAACACCCACTGACGTTGAATCTCATCAGGCGAAGGTACGCCTACGATAGTATCCACAATGCTATCGCCATCTCTCGTCGACCCCTTCAGCGCGGCGGTTACAGCAGAGTGAGTCGTCCTGCTTACCGTTCTTCCTTCTCTTACCCGTTACCCCCAGACATGTATACTGGCCGAAAAGTCTATACGTAATGTACTAAATACCAACGACAACGCCGAGGTACTCCTCGCTCTCCATGCTGCCAATTGCCAGCCCCAGCCATCCACGTCAGGCATCACTTTGGCCACGAATACCAGCATTAGTACGTGATCGATACTGGTAGTCCTTTCGATCCCTTTTGTCATGTACTCTACATCGGTAATGTTGGTAATATCGCCCCCTTAACCCCACTCGGCGATTGCATCTGTACTACAAGCTTCGCAATTATCCCTTTTCTCTCAGTAATGGCACCTTGTACTACCTTCCATTAACTTATAATGACTCGGTTCAGTGTCCCTCCGTGTGCCTTGTCACGAACGTGCAAAACCTAGTCTGATTTGTAACCCCTCGAAGTTTGGCCTGCTGACCCATTGCTGGTTTGTGATCAGTGATTCACGAACGATCCATTACAGCATCTTTCACACTATCCCCGCTTCCCCGCAAAATCTCCCTGCTTCTCCGGCTGCCGCTCTTCCTCGTCAATCTTCCCACTTATTAAGTCAACCTTCTCAGGGGGTATGAGACTTGTGCGAAAATAAACCTTATAACCGATCCACAGAAGGAGGAATGCAGGGATCGGAACATATGCGCTGGGAGACGTCCACGCACCCACGCGTCCACCGTCAGTGACATGCTCCACGGGTTTAGCAGAAACTCACGTGACGAATAACCTCGCATCGAAGGGAATGAATGTATAAAACCCTGCACGAGGTTGGTATCGTGTACTCGGTCCATCATATATCGTTTGTCACTTGCCTTTGAAGAGTGTGATGATCCCAGTGGAGACCAATGCGAACCAGGAGCCGTAAGGCTGCAAGGGTGCCTTGTACGGCAGTGTATCTCGGGAGATACCTTGCGCCTTGAGCGCACGCATAAACCGACTGAACACATGCGTTTCGCTGGCATTAGCGTCAGAACAATCGAAGGATTGTAAGATACCCACATGTGAGTGTATGTGATTGCCATCCAAGTCAAGGCACCAAAAGCAGACAAAAGGTTAACGAAATACGCGAAAACTTCGCACGCAGTCAGTGTCACGCGGTGAGAGATGGAGTCCTGATGGGCCCACCGGCAGCACTAGACGAACTGACGTTGAGAAACGTCAGGCCGCAGAATACCGTAACCGACAACAGGCAAGTCCACGGCACACCCATCCAGTTGGCCTTTATGAAGATGTGGTGAGCCTTTCCTTCCAAGGCAAGGCCGTGTAATGTGCGCGATGCGATATACAGATCTGAACTGGCGCCGCTCAAGGTAAAGATAAGGATAATTGCGTTAACGACGTCGTTGAGTGAGCTGATGTTGACTAGCGTGATACCTATAAAGTATGCGATTCATCAGCATCCAGGAACTGCGGCGGCCCGACGGGACCCGATCTTCTCACCAACGACAATCGGAGACGCCGCTGCGCCAGGCTGGGAACTATTGGCAACGAAGAGTGCCTTGAAATGTGGTCAGGCGCTCGAGCCCGGGATCACTTCAGTCTTCCGTTCCCACACACCTTACTCGTGCTGGGTACAATCAAGCTCATCGCGAACACGGTCCCAATGTAGAAAACGAATATTCGAATGAACGTTTGCTTTATGGCTCGCGGAACGTTCTTCTTTGGGTTCTTCGTCTCTCCCACCGTGATGCCGATGAGCTCCGTCCCGATGTATGCAAATAGCGCGGTGGTCAGGGTGCTCCAGAAGCCCAAGAAGATGGCTAGACGATCGTCGTGAACATGTGACAAGAGATAATTACCCATAGGGCCATTGGGGGGCCGCCAATATCGAAATCCAATGCGATCATGCAACGGATTTCCGCCAAGATCGATAACAATGCCCAGAAGTATGAACCCAGCCAGTGAGAGGATTTTAATGCTGCTCATCCAGAATTCTAGTTCCCCGAAGATGCGGACGCCGAGCAGGTTGACAAGTAGAGCTTTAAACACAACCCACCCATTCGAACGACTTCTTCATCGCGGTGAATGACAGACTCACCGCAGGTGATATATATAACTGGCAGAGCAAAGTGTGACTGATCGAGTTGTTGGAACATGCGAGAAAAGCAAACCTGTCCACACCTCGAGCGGCACTGATCGCGTCCAATACTGCATGACTATGCAAGCACCATTGATGTTGCTGGCTGGGGCAATGAGATATTTTATGAGGTAATTCCAGCCGACAGCAAAGCCAAATGCAGGATCCACAAAGCGTGTCGCATAACCTGCAAAACCTTTCTTGTGTGGCAGGTAGGCTGACATCTCCCCGAGAGCAATCATGACCAAGTAACAGATGAGGCCCACGAAAAGGTATCCAAGGCACAGCCCAAGAGGTCCGCCTTGGACGAGTGCCGTCCCAGAACTCATGATAAGCCCCGTCCCAATGGCACCTCCCAGCTTTAAACCGCGTAAGATACGGTCGCCTGGTTATCACAAGTGACGCACGGCAATCATAGATACGTGACGAGCCTCTAGCCCACGACGGAGAGTGTCTGTGTGTTTTGCATCTTGGTTGACTTGACCCTCTTCGCTGGCGGGGCGGCTCGTCGGGATACTGGGCATATTCTCCTGGTGGTAAGTAGAACGCGGTAAAGGTTGTATCTCGCGATAGCAAACTTGCAATCACGCATAAACATAGTGTCTCCTCGCGTGCTTGGTGTGAACCGACAAGGAGCACTGATGCGGAAGCAAACCTAGGTTGAATGTAGGTAAGAAACCTTGCAGGCGCACCAATGGGGTTCGTCACCAGGCCCGGACGAGCCGAAAACGAAACTTGATAAGGAAAGGTTGTATAATCAAGGGGCGCTACCCCTTCGACAGACATGTTATAATTTATGTTTGATTTCCTTTCGCGCAATCATCCCGAAACGTCTAGCGGGTATTCCGGTGGCCATTTTTTCCGCTTGTGCATAACTTTCTCGAAGGTTGACAGCATCGGGGTTGTTCTTCTCTGACAACCCGACTTTGAGGAGCCCTTTGATAGTAAGTACGGACGAACGGTCCAGACCATCAAGCTCGCCAAGTAGGTGTTCTCGGACTGCCGCATGAAATAACTCGGTAGGTTGAGAGGGGAATATTTTACTGTTGAAAAATATAATATCGTGAGGCAGTCAGGGTGAACAAAGTACAAACGCACTTGACAAAACCACATTCGAGTAGCTCTTGGGCATTCTTCTTGTGGTTGAACATGAGCACCTCATTTGCCTTGGCAAGACCCACTGTGAAAAGTTGGTGAAGCCTCAAGGGATGGATCCAAAGGGTACTTACTTCGGTTGATGAAGTTGACGCTCGCTCCCCCCTCAATTACGAGGCCTTGGAACAACGTTGGTCGCAAACGCAGGCACTGCAGACTAGGACGCACCCAAGAAGGGAAACCCAACATACAGCCACGCTTCTGGGAGGGCGTAGATGAAGTCGAAATTGCCCAGGAACGCTTGAAGCACATCCTATCATTTATCAATAGAGATCGCTAGGTTGACTTACCAGCCGCAATGCCTACATGACTCCATAAGGAACACGTTCAGCGTGATTCAGTTATAGGGTTGCTTACCCATCACAGGCCCGTTTAGAGCAGCAACCAAAACCTTACTATGAGTATAAAGCTGAAACGATATGAGAGTGGAAACCCTTGATTATCCAAAGTGTGACATACCGCCTTAGTGCAATCCGTGTTTGCTGAAATTACTCGGGCACGGAGTTGGTCCCTAACTGTTGGCTCGACAGGCTTTGAGTCCTTCACATCTGTTCCTCTGCGAAACCAAGACATGTTCGCGATAGTGGGCATTACGGTAATGAGCGCCGGCCACTCACGCACAAAACCACCTTCCCTTGGCTAAAGCAAAAACCTCAGCTGAACAGACTGCTAAAATGCAAATACCACAACTTACCTTGCCACACTGTGGCTACAACATCGTCGCGTTTGTCAATTTCTCTCAACGAGTTTGCGAAACAATCGTAGTCTGTGATTTTACTCCTTAGGACCATTACACTTGCGAGTGAGGGCATGATGCAAACCTTCAGCTGACAACGCATTCAGTCGTTGTGGTTCATCCAGGGTGATGGTCGCGATTCCTTGAGAGACATTGACGTGAAGTTTGCTCAACCCCATGGATGAGGCCTTCAACGGAGAGTGGAAGGATTCGGAAGGCGGCTTTGCCGGTATAACCGGTCGCATCTCACCACGTCTACAACAAGAACACTAATACTACATTCGTGAAGCCGTATGCACGCACAAAATACCAGCATCCGTTCCCCTCCTTTGTCATGTCCACATATCAAGGGTCTTCTTCGCTGCAGTTGCTAGCATATTCTCTTTGCCTGTGAAGTTAGGTTTTGATAGGTCCTCCAGGATAGACCTCGTATTATCCTTGACCATTTCCAATTCTTCTCCAGCCGTTCGCTTCCCCAGTTGTCCGAGTAAAGCGCAGATATTGATGCGAAGCTCGACAGGATATGTAGTCAACTCTGGTTGTCTGGGACTAGGAGCGTCGTCGCTACTACCATTACGAAGGATATTCGAGACAAGGTCCAGAGCACGACTGCGTGTAGGAGGAGAAGTGATGATAGGAGATCCTGTCTCGCTGCTGGTTGATGCTACTGTCGACATCGCTGCAGAACTTGGAGCTGGATGTGTTATCTCATTTGGGAGGGGTGTTAGAAGAGTGCGCAAGATCAACTGGCCTAACATAAGTGAGTACAATGATGATGCATATCAACACAACGAACTTACCACCATCTCGGTGGGTACTCAGGAGACTGAGCGCAACGATGGCTTCATTGATGAGAATTGGATATTTTGCGCTTCTACCGACGAGCGCGGCAAGGGCATCAACACATGGCATTGTGACCAGTGCTTGTATTGCGCGTTCCCTTTTCTGTTGCCTCGTCTGATTTTCTTCTGCGTCCCGTTGTTCGATTGTAGGATCGCTCGACCAAAGTGATTTAATGAGATTGACGATGATGCGTGTACCTTCGCTCTTAATGGCGACCGTGTCGGATCGCTTAATCAAGGCAAGGAGTTGCGAGAGTCCTGACAGTGGTGCGATTGCGCTATCTGCTGAGGGTAATATGACGGCGAATGAATTGTCGACTTGTGTTGAATGTATCATTAGGAAGAGGAAGAGTTGGGTAAGTAGACTAGACCTACTACTATTGTTGCAGAGATGCTTTACGACGCCGATGGCATTAACCTGGACGATGTCTGCCATGACATCACCGCGGTCGTCCCAAACGCCGCTTGCCACAATACGCTCGATTATTCCAGCATCGTTCAAAGCTGTGCGATTAAAGGCAGATTGAACAGATGACTGGGAAAGATGTTTGAGCAGGCCGATCACCCCATGTTTTAACTTGAGGTCCGTTGTTGGGGAGAGCAGAGATTCCGAGGACAGTAACTGAGCGATGTTATGTGGCGGGGATAGTAACAAGGTCGCGTGAGATTCTGCAAGTGTCAAATGATCAGCAACGCATCTAAGTAGAGGCATCTCGTTGCGATATGATCACCTCTTCTCGTCAGGTTTCCGAGGGCAAGAGTCGCACATATCACCAAGTCATCCCTAAGGCTTCCGTGGTTGCCCGTAGTAACAAAAGCCCGAATCCAATTGACCATACGGGAAACGAATCTGCCACCGGGGTATATTTCTTCCAAGTCGTCACAAAGTACATCCGTGTTTTTTTCTTCTCCAGATACTTCAACCACTGCCTTGATCACAGCGGCCTTACAGTCATCAAAAGCCTTTTCTTGGCTCCGAACCTCGCCGTCGTCCAGACTGGTTTTATGTTGTACATACCAAAGTGGTGCATAACTCCCTTTCTCAATGAAGTCTAGCATCGCAGACAGGCATGGGACGTTCTGATGTTCTGCAGGGAATACAAACCCACGAGCTAGGGACAACCGGATGTCCTCAACGTCTAGTGCGAGAGACTCGAGGTTCGAACATGCTTCTGAAAGCAGATCAAAATCAGCGTGCAATAGAGATGTCCTGAGCTGCGAGGGTTGCGCAAAATCTGGAGGGGGTGGGGCAGTTAACAATGGTGGTGTGAAAGCGATCAATGGCTGAATGAGGAAAGGGAGGACATCCGTGTCAAAAAGCGGATGTGCTGTGGTACGGTCAGACGCGAGAGTCGGTAAAGTTCGCTGAACGAACTGACCATCATCCCTGAGTTCGGTGATGAGCCTCCAAGTCCAATTGGAGAGCCCGATACGAAGAGTCCAAGACTCCGCTACATGCTCAGGAATGCCATCGAGTCCAGAAGACTCCACAGGAAATAGACTTGTTGGACCTCTCATCCAGGCACCGGCGGGGTATATCGCAGACGATAAGCGGACAAGTGTCATAGCGATTTCGAGAGATGTGAGTCGGAACTTGACTGGTTCTATGGATGAGCTGAATATCAGAGTGATCGCATTGGCGAAACGTGTAGACACACCATAGCCGAGAGATGAATTTAGTAGAAAACCGATGGCAGTCTTGATGACCTGCAGGTGGGAGATGGATAGTGGTAAAGGATTAACTTGCGGTTGGGTCGGTAGCTGATCTGCATAGCCTTCAAGTAGCGATACAATTGCCTGCGGAAAGCCAGCCTCCGACAGTTGTCCTCTATTCTGGTCTGAGTGAAATAAACTGAATATGGCACATGTATTCTTGAAGAATCAGTTGAGCCCACCATGTTCAACGCATAGGTTGGCGCTGACACGAAGGATTTCGAGTACAGTGGTGGCGCGGGTATCATTTGGAACTGGTGATCCGTCGAGTGCTTTGGACAGAAGAGAGGTGAGATCCTGTGGCAAAGAACTTCCTCCTAGAGCTGTGTGATTATCCTCTGTGGGATGGGGTCGATATCATCACTTCAATATGGCAAGATATGCTACCGACCTGTTCCATTTCTGATGCGCAGCAAGTTTGCGAGATGTCTGCAAACGAGCTGGACGTTGAGCCACGATTCCTCGCTGGGGTTGGATGGGAGTTCGGCGGTCAAAAACGAGCCCAACTTGGATGCACTTTCAGTGCAGGTCAAGGTTGTGGTGTCCATATATCGCAGAGATGTACGTGGGTCTGACTATTGGCTTCGATGAACTAGCGGCGAAAGCGACAGCATCCAACAAGCGAACAATCGGCGCACAACTACCATGATCGGCGGTGGCTGTGCGTCTAGTCTCCTATTGCATAGCCACAAGACTCCTCGCTCCGACACATCCACCAGAAGGGGCCGCTCATCCCCGCAGAAATGCCAAGCTCAAAGCGAAACAAGCCAAAGAAATCTACATCAGCCACGCCAACAGACGTTCTTCCTTCACCATCGTCTTTGCCTGATGACGAGGTGATGCATGATCTGTTTGCCGAGCTCGACTCGAGGGATAAACAACCCCAACAAGCATCAGTCACAGAACCACAGGATACTCCTGTCAACAAGATTGAATTTGGTACCAGGAAGCAGAACTCCAAGGTGCGACATCTTGCGAGGCAGGTGGGTGGAACGTGGAACGATACAGAAGACTGAGTTCACTTCAAGACTCGTGTAGGCACGAAAGGCGGCTGCATTAGCCCAGAACTTGGCACCTTCGAATCCTGACATGGATGCGCAAGTTGACCGCGAGATAAAGCAGGAAGCAGCGTCGATAAAACGGACGTGCGATGAGCTCGCCGTGCAAATTCACGAGGTTGGTACCTTACGCTAGTCTTCCCTCCGATCAAAATGCAAGGTCTGCGTGCCACAGATAAACCCAGACGGCCACTGTCTGTTCTCCGCGATTGCTGACCAGCTCGCTCTCCTTAATATCCTGCCACCTAACGAAGCAAATTACGCAACACTCCGTGCCACAGCCTCTGGTTATCTCTCTCAGCATCCCGATGACTTCCTTCCTTTCCTACCGTCAATCTCCGGAGAAGACGGTGTTGGGGCAACTGAGAACAACGGACTCATGGACGCACGGCAATTTAAACAATATTGTTTGGCTATTAGAGATACTGCTGCATGGGGTGGAGAGCCGGAGATCCTGGCACTTAGTCGGGCATATAACGTACCAATCCAGGTCATACAGGCCGGTACACCGTCCGTGGTGACCCATACCCCGGACGGTAATTTGTTCGATAACCTTTCGCGGAATGCGAAGATTGTCCGCATCAGTTTCCATCGTCGGATGTATGGTCTAGGAGAGGTGGGTGGTTTTGCAAAATTCAGCGTTCCTGGTTCCGATCTGTGGTTCTAGCACTATAATTCTCTACGACCCAAGAATGCCCTCGCAGCTGTTGCAGACAAAATTCACCTCATGCTCAGCTGACTCTGACGTTGGTACCTGACGACAAAGGAAGCAGCGTCCCTTCTAGCATCGATGCCTACCAGATATGACCGACAATATCCAATATCGCATCTCCACTCGATGTGCTAATTCACGTTGGACTTGGCTCAACCTCTGCACACTTCTTTACCAACAGTCCACCTGTGTCCTACATACCACACAAACAAGACGCAAAGCTATTGTTAAGAGGAGACTAGGATACAGGCCCGGGCTCTTCTAATAAAACAGGAAGGATCACTAGTGCTTCCTGTCGAGAGGATTCGATTAAAACATTAGGTCATCCAAGTCATTGTTACCCCTCTGGCGCCCGACCAGGGGATGAGGCTGGTCTGCCAGATACCCTCCAAACGCACCATCCAGGTTTGCGTATGGATCCGCGACTGGATTATTACCGATGTCGTCATCGTCATCGTCCCCGTCAACACCAGCTTCCGCGTCTTCACCCCCAAGACCATCACCAGCACTGTTACGGCCTTCCGCCGTTGGTAAGTTATCGTTTACCAGCAGGTTAGCCCTTTGCGATGGCACATTGGGCTCTGATTTCGGCGCATCAGCAGAAGCATCAGTAAATTGATTGCGTGTATGTGGTTCAATAGGGCCAGGGCCAGCGATAGTAACTGCGGTGGTTGGAAGTTGGGGGCGTGCAAGGGGGATGAGAACTGCTCTGGAATTAGCATTAAGCGCAGGGCTGTCCACCAATGCTCTTCCAGCTGCATTCCGAATGAAAGTCTGTGCCATACGTCAAACACCAGTAAACGACCTGTGCACGTGTACTGACCTCTGGGTTTTTGTGATAAATGCTGCCAAGTGTACCTGTGTGCAGTAGTAACTGATCAAGTGCACCGCGGTCCATTCGGTCTGAATCCGTTGTTATAGGAGGCTTCTCAGCAAGGACAATTCCACCAGCCACTGTCGGGTTCATTGCAAGCATTCTCCAGTACATGAATCCCCGATCCCGCAAGTCGGGATTGTCTATTTCTTCGGTAGCCCACTTCAGCACCTTGTGAACCAGCGCCTTTGCGGTTTCCGAAGAGGATTTATAAATGAATAGCTTGACTACGGCAGTCAGAAGCGCAAGTTGAACCTAAAACCGCTTAGCCATAGTAATATGGCGTTATCAAACCAAGCACGCACCTCGACGGTCTCTTCCAAGAACTTGTACACCAGGTCATCCAGAAGTTCATCGGCGTTATCGATCCGGTCTGAAAATTGTCCCAGTATCCATACCATAGCGGCTTTGGCCTCAGGCTCCTCCAGGGCATCGAGGTTCTCACATAGGTTCGGAATGATGCCCTCGTATCTGCCCGGGTAACGCCTAAAAATATCTTTTGTCACAATCACGGCCTCTTGAACGACATAGGAGACTTTAGTCTCGATAAGAGTAAGAAGGGATTGGATACATATATCCGCTGCTACTTCAACCTTGATGGCCAACCGACCTATCGACCGCACAGCTTTGCGAACAAAGTCGACGTCTACCTCTGATGCGTACCTATAGTCCAAGATTGAATATTTTACTCCTGGGAATAAACGAGACACCTACTCTTCGAGCTCTGCCAATACCTCTCTTGCATTCTCTTCACGTCCAAGTCGGTACATAATTTCCAGTTTTGCCAATTTAACATATATCGGATCGTTATACTTGCAAAAGAAGACTTTAACGTCGTTTTTCAGGACAGCAGGTCTCCGTTGGATGATGAGTAAGATGTTGCGAAGTGCAACGTATTGAACTTCTGGACCGGAAGACAGTAGCGTGACTAAGGGGACCCCAACAATCAGTCCTCGTAAGCCTAGAAAGAGCCACCGTGTTACCCAATGGCGGACCCATCTTCTTGCAGATGTGGTCGATGAGTCTTCGATTCTCCATGTAATTCATGAGATACAGGAGAACTTTGATGGTGGTCAAAACCACAGCTGAGTTCGCGTGTTGTAGTTGAATAATCACCCTTTCTGCCATCATTTCCGCGTCGGCATGCTGCTCCGGGACGTAACGTAGGAGAGAATCCAGTATGTAAATCTGCCCCCACCTTGATCCCGGATGAGCGAGACCCATAATACAGTACGAACAGACTTACTCCGAACTCTCACCAAGGGCGGCGATTAGTTTATTCGCTATGGGCAGGTTGAGGCGGAAAATGACACCATCCTGGCGATCTCCAATCTCCGAGAGCGCTGCTACGGCGTTTGCGACAACTGTTGCATTGGTATCGAGCATCATATCTCTGAGCATTTCAACGAATCCTGCCCGTTCTGCTTTCCTCGGATCGGCAGCGTAAAGTTTCGCGACGCAGATTGCAGCCGTCTTGCGTACATAAGGATCCCGATCCTTGATGCAATGTCGTAGTTGTTCGCTAAGCGCTTCCGTTACTACGGGAATGGGTATGTACGCCATTGTCCGTATGGCGAGTGCCCGGATGAGAGGATTGCGATCGTTGCAGTCCTAGAAACGAAATGTGGGCCTGGGTTCGACAAAAACATACGCAGGGATACCTGTAGAAAGCTCGGAATGACGATCTGTATTTGCTCTGGTTTGGATCGACCATAGCTGACCAGGTACAGGTAAACCACTGCAATACGGTTGACTTTTCGGTAGAATCGAACGTTGGGCACTGTAGTACTTACTCTTTTTTATCTCAAGCAGAGGGGTACCAATACACTGGACAACGTCATGAAAGAGCGGCGACACTAATGAATGGACACGTTTGAAGATGATAGGCGTGCAATGATCGATTCACGTACTGTCGTTGCCCATGGTTATGTTTGCGACGACCTTCTTGAGAACCGTTCTTCGTTTCTGGAATTTCTTGTCCTTTGCTTCTGCAGCTTGAAGCTCGGCGCGAAATTCCTGGGCAAAAGCAGCTCTATGGCGTCCAGAGCACCCCAATTAACCTAATGTACCTCGATCTTTCCACGTTGGAAGAACTTGGCATCTTGTCCTGGTTGAGTGGCCATTCTTGTCCCAACAAAGGGTTCGTTAAGGCGTTAAGATTAGACAGATGAGTATATTGTATGGTGGAACGGGACGATGCCGACACTCAACGATGGTTGTGGTAGCTGCTTTGAAATGCCCACTCTTACAGGTGTACATAACCGCTCATACGACTCTACTGGATAAGTATGTTTGTATTAGCAGCGTATGCCACTCGTGAACTGGTAAAAATTTAAATCTAAATTCAAGTTGCCAGAACATGCTAGCTAGTTTGTACTTCAGGCCTGACTATGGATCTGTTGTTCATGCGAGCATGAAGCAGAAAGGCGGCTCGGTACAGCTCTGACGCGCTAGGATCAACCAATCGGATAAAAGAGTTGTGAGGAGTTCTCCCAGACTGTCCAAGACACCATCATTCGTCCAGCACAGTTGCTGCAGGAATGCTTTCCGAGGTCCATCATAACCCCACGAGGCCTCGAGGCATAACCGCCTGTCAGACGACTTAATATTGATGGCCTAGGCAACGGGATGAGCTAAGACATTGCTTCTGAGAGCAAAACTCATGTTTTTCATCTGTTCCAGAAATCAGGCGCTTGGACAACGAGGCAAGGGTCTCTGAGCCTGGAAACACCGGGCCAACCAATAATAACGAGGGATGCAGACGTCGCATAGTTCGCAAGGACGACACTTGTTGACACGTCTCACGGTGGGTACTTCGTGTCCTCGGATCCAGGCGTTTAGACAACGAGGCAAGGGTCTCTGAGCCTGGAAACACTGGCCAACCAATAAACGAGAGATGCAGACGTCGCACAGTTCGCAAGGACGACACCTGTCTCACGGTGGGTCCTCGGATCGGATTTGAAGCGTGCGCAGATGCTCATTTCGTCATTTCTTGCGATTGTTGCGTGCACTCAGAGTTCGATCATAAGAATCGCGGGCAAGGAAAGTTTTTAACATTATCCCGCCTTTGTTCCCTCTGCTCTTACAACCATAGATGTTCACTGGTCACACATCTACTCGTCTCTCGCGGCAGGCAGCTCGGCACGTCCGATTTGTGAGTACAACTACTACTAAGGACAAGTTCAAGATCATCGTCGTCGGCGGAGGTAGATCCCTTTCAGATAATCCATTCGTTGGACATACCACTTGAGACATCTAGGTTCTGGAGGATTATCTGTGGCAAATCAAATCTACAACCGTTTTTTGGCGGCGAATAAGCCTCTGAACCATGGTGATATCGTGGTTCTCGATGATGCCCAGTTCCACTATTACCAAGTAAGATGCGTACAGGGACTGGCTTCATTGTCTAAGCTCATCATTATACTGTACTCTTTCGGCTTAGCCGGGTTGGTGAGCCTATTCCCTTGCCTGCAGTAATCCGCCTCTCATTTTTTCAAGGACCCTTGTTGCCGCAGGGCTCCGCTCCAAACATGAGTGCAGACGCCCCCTTGCTTCACTATTCCCGCCTCATATTGCACATATCGGAGAAAACGTGACCACGTTCTCTCCCGCGACGTCGTCTGTGACAACTTCAGCAGGTCGCTCGATAACATATGGAGCGCTAGTAATCGCTGCGGGTTTGAAGATCGACTGGGATGCTATCACAGGCTTGTCTCAGGCTCTTGTCGACCCTACCTCTGGCGTATCATCCATTTACTCTTTTGATACATGTGACAAAACTTGGGAAAACATTGATTCTTTGCAGCATGGAAATGCGATATTTACTCAACCGGCAGGTGTCGTCAAATGTGCTGGAGGTACTTAACAAGATTTCCGAGGCGTGATATGTTCGTTACTAAAGTAATTCTCAGCTCCCCAGAAGATAATGTGGATGGCATGGGATCGATACAGAAAATCTGGCAGGGGCAACGACGTCAACGTCACATTTATGACAGGAATGCCATCAATGTTCAGTGTGAAGAAATACTCGGATGCGCTGGAGGCCCTACGGATTGAAAGGGGAATTGCCGGCGAATTTGGGCACAATCTCGTTGCGGTCGATGTACCAAACCGCAAGGCGACCTTCAAAAAAGCCGATGGCACGATTGTTGATCGTGAATATTCAATCCTACACGCAACGCCACCTATGGGACCCTTGGATTTCATCAAAAATTCACCGGTTGCTGACGCTACAGGATGGGTAGAAGTCAATCCTACGACACTTCAACATGTAAAACCTGAATTCAGCAACATCTTTGCCGTAGGGGATTGTACTTCCATACCGACTAGCAAGACAGCGGCAGCTATTACGTCACAGCTCCCCGTCCTCACTGAGAATCTGTTTTCTATGATGGACAAGGGGAGTCTTAGTAATGCCAGATATAATGGCTATACGAGCTGTCCGGTCCGCATCATTTCACGGGTCGTGTGTTGTCGTTCTGACCTCTCTTGCAGCTCCTTACAGGATACGGTGAATTAATGCTGGTCGAGTTCAAGTATGGTTTAGAGCCGAATGAGACGTTTTCCGGTTTCCTCGGTGACCAGGCAAGGCCGCGAAGGTCAGCCTTTTAATTTCTGGTCCCTTTCAGTGTGATGATGACCAGCCGGTATGCAGGCTCTTCTACCATTTGAAGAGGGTATGTGCCGGTAGATCTCCGCTGAGACAAGTACGACTGAAGTGTTCACGCGATTTCCCAGGACCTACTTCCGTGGACATACTGGAATTTGATGGTAGATCCCAGGATTACTTTTGGCAGATCAAACTCTAATACATTCAATATGTCAGATCGGTGGCAACTGGTTCGGGCCGTTGGGACCATTCCGACCAAAGTTTGCACCGTGAAATGCACTTGGACCACGGGGTCGCGAACCATGTATAACCATGTATATTCTGTGTCTTGCATGATCAGTTGGTCGTCTAAAATGCACAAATTTGTCGTCCTCCGGAATACTTCTATGCCGACCCCGTCTCGGACGGAACAGCAAGAAGATGGTCAGATCAGCACTACTTTAGTGCTAACAATAATGACGGTCTTGGCGCGATGTGTGATCGGCTGCTCCAACGACAGTTGGTCTGGGAAAAGGCTGAGAAACGGGGAAACTGGCTATGATTGGCCAACTACAACTTGGGTGTGAATGAAAGTAACTACCAAACTTGGGAGGGTGCCGTCTAGCGCCGGCAGAAACCTTGCTTGTTGCTGGGAACACTGGCAGTGGATGAGATAGGCTGCGTCCCCGACTCCCACGGTAGGAGCATTAACCCCGTTAATTCCGTTTTAACTCCGTATAGAGATGGGAATATATTATATCATCAACTGTAGCGTGTTGATGTTTATTATGTATTTGTTCACCTCGGCAATCTCCGGTAAGAGGTGCATTACATAAGCGAATGAAAGTCTGGGCACGTGATCGTGGTGTGTAGCCACCGTCTGCGACGTGCCCTCTTGGATCTTCCTCGACGTTGGCCACGATGTCGAGGTCCTTGACCGCAACCCAAATCATCAGCCTGGGAGACTATCTCGACAACGACTTCGATTCAAACACTCTGACTGTTTCTCAGCTACTAGGAGTCCTCACCCACCACCAGATTCGATATCCAACTCCCTACACCAAAGCGAAACTCGTGCAGTTGTTCCTTGACGAAATCAGACCAAAGGTCGCAAAGCTTCGGAAAGAAAGGCTGAAGAAGGAGAATAGTATTGCCAGTGACGATGGAATTACAGATGGCCTGACTGGCCGACCACTCAATGCAGATACGAAGGTGGCCAATTTCTGTTCCTAATTGTTTTGGCTCATCATGATTCAGGTAACGAGGCGCTCTTCACGGAGACTCTCCCGCGCTCCAGAGGATGACGAACTCTCGCAAAGACCAGAACCGGTAGGCTTAATGAGGATCCCATCCCCCCTTTCCGGACTGACGCTCGTCTTTAGCCCAAGCGTCGTCGTTCATCCGCTCAGCCGGACTTGGGTAGGATCCCAAGCACGAAAGCTCGTGCTAACGTACCTACTCTCGTCGAAGAAAGCGAACCAGAAGAGGAACAACCACCGGTTCGGAAAGCTACCAGAAGGAAAGAGGTGAGGGTTATCTGGCTTTGTTCCTGATTGAATGACACTCACGGACAACTGTCAGGACAATTCTCAAACACGCCGAATCTCAGTACGTTCTGTGGCTTTGTTGTGGTGTAACTCACGGAATCGACCTCGCTTCCCGTAGTTGGCAGACGACAGTGGATGGGAAGACAACAACATTTTCCAGTCTGGTGCTGAATCTTCGTCGCCGATCCGGCCATCCCCCATTCGCAGGACGACGCGCAAAAGTGCTGTTCACAAGAAATCTCGCCATTCAATGTCAGCGCCTCCACACCTTTCGCCTCCGTCATCTCCAATCAAAGCACCACCTTTCCCCCAATCATCTCCGCGATCACCGCCCCAGTCCAAGTTTGAGCCACAACTCCCATTGGACATCCCACGCCAGCCACCCGTATGGTCGCCGCCCGGGAAGAGAACGACATTCGTTCCCCAGAGTCATCAGTTTAGCTCGTCTTTGGCACCAGCACAGCTACCACAATCTCGCGTTCCAGACGTGGATTCAGGAGTTGCGGATCGCGATTTCGACTCTACAGCGCCGCCAGTGAACGCCCCGGAAGGCAAGACTGAAGAACTTGAACTTAACGAGCAGGTGGCATCGACCTCTCAGTATAGCCCGAGTGCCATCCTTAACCAACATGAGCCTCGCGCGAAATCGAGGTCTTATCTACTCACATTCTTGTATGCGATTTGCTTCCTTGTTTTTTCAAGCATTGTCATCAAGTACAAGAGGCAATCTGCGTCCATTGGGTTTTGCGACGCGGGGTCGAATAGCAGTCGAGCTTTGCGGGAATTCCAGGCTCACATTTCTGCAATAGAACCATGCATTCGAGCCAATCGGACCTTTATGGATATACCATCGGTGCTCTTTGATGCAATCACTGCCAAAGACGGAACACCGTGCCCACTAGTTTCGTTGATCCCCTTACCACACCCATCAGCATGCACACCTTGTCCAGAATATGCATCGTGCAGTCAGCACACGGTAACGTGCAATAATGGGTACTTACTACGTCCGCACCCCATTCTTGCTTTGTTGTCACCTTTCGGGGCCGCTCCATCAGCTCCTGTCGATTTGGTCTGGACCTTCATTTCTGAGGTGGCCGATGGGTTACTCGGATTGGGCCCTGTTGCGTTCCCACCTCATTGTATTGAAGATCCGAGACGAAAGAGGAATATTGGCGCCTTGGGGAAGGCGATCGAAGCCCTTCTTGGCCAGGAACGTGGTAGAAGAGTCTGTGCCGGCGGTGAGGAAGGCCAGATGACGATATCCGATAGTGAAGGAGGTGAAGCTAGAAAATGGGGTTTGGAGGTGGAAGTCTTGCGAGAGATGATGAAAAAGAAAACTGTGGTATGTCCAGTTGTCGTCTCCGATGCACGGTAAATGATATTTTCGGCTTGGCAGCCACACCTTCTCGAAACGTTTGACGACACCTTTAACGAAGCTATGCAACAACTTGTTGAGTGGGGTAGCGTTGTATTTGGGGAGGACATGTCGTGAGTTGGCGATCACAAACTATCCGATCCCGATTGTCACATCACCAAATTTGCTTCAGTGGACATCGCTATCTGGCCCACAAGACTGCCAATTTAACCCTGAATTGCAAGCTCACTGTGAAATTCCGAGAGGTATGGTTACAATATCGAGCGACTGTTTTCGGTAACAATATTACATTGTGCTCATTGTTCAGTTGCTGACGTCGCCATTCAGTATTGTTTGCCAGCACATGCATGCTCTATGCCCTGAGACGGTCCCGCGCCCAACGCCAAAAAGAGAACAAACGTGTCGCGGAACTAGTCCAAATTGCCCTTGATACGTTGCGTAACCAAGAACTTGCACACCATACGGATCCGGTGACGGCACCTCACCCATATCTGTCGTCTCTTCAACTCCGTGATCTCATTCTCCAGGAGCAACATTCAATATCCGTCAGGAAAAGGCTATGGGATCAGGTGGAACGCGTTGTAGAGGGTAACGCGAACGTCAGGGTCAACCTAGAAGAAGTACAAGGTGGCGATGAACACCGCGTGTGGAGGTGGGTAGGAACCACGGGAAGGGGACCAGAGTATCGGAAGAGGGTACAAACTGAGACGGAAAAGGGTGAAGGCCATGTCGCCTGATCTACTTTGCTGGTGCAAATTCGTCGGCGTTCATTTATATTGACTGACAGAAACCCCTTGACCCATTCTAGTTGCGATAGCCCAGTTTGTCATTCTGTCGCGCTTGGAAACATTCATGTTTGCCGTTTTCAAAGTATAGCGAACTTCTTCCAATGAAAGTGGTTCGATGAACCGATACGCCGTATGGTCGTTTCCCACTCGGAACCTTGTTGGAAGATCCGGATCCGGACATGGAACAATTGCCAGAAGCACTGCCTGTTTCTGCTGACGGGATGGTGTACTATCTCAGGAACAAATTGCAGCCACCAATCAATCACGAGGAAGTCTTTCAAACCGCAGCACAGCGCCGGCCACATCACTACAGCTTGCGAGGGACAACCCCAGATAGAGCTCGAGGTTCAATAGCGTGGTCCAGAACATGGCGCATATGGCAACTACGTCGCCGAGCACCCCATAAGATCCAGTCTAGGCATCTGGATCTTGTCACGTTTGGTTGCTACCCCGAATGTGACTAGGAATAGGGCAAGCTCGTTCCCATCGGAATCCCCATCTGGATCTTCTCAATGAGCGCCCTTTTCATGAATTGCTCTTCTGCGAGCACGCGGGTCGTCTGAGCGACGGAATGGGATATGAGAAACATGTGACCAGTGAAAAGAATAACCCTCACCCTCGAAAAACGTTCTAGATCGATACGCCCAGTGTTCAAGGCCCTATGCAAATGGTAAATAGTATCTTCGATCGCATTGTCTTCCGCAACCAAATTGATCAACCTGAGCATGAATGGGAAGAGCCCACGTGGGTGAGCGGTGACCGAACAAAGGACAGATTGCAGGAACAGATACTTGCTGGTTGTGAACGATGCTGGTCGAACAGACTAATTCGTCTACTTCCGGATCGCCCTTCCGGCGTAAGTCGGTCAGGTTCCGCTCTGCTTGTTCAACATTGCTCCGCAACCTTGCTGCGACGTTACGGCAAACATCCCTCACGGCTTCGAGTCGCGCCATCTCATCACGGATGGCAGGTTCGCCGGCAAGAAGATCCGCCTGCTGGACACGCAGCCGATCGGCTTCCAAGAGCATGAGCTGGGATAAGGAAGAAAACTCTGATCGTATTTTGTCATGAACGTGGGCATGCAATTGGAGCAGCTCTGGATTCGGAGGGCGTGGCGGTGCTGGAGCCGGAGGAGGCTGTGGGACAGGGGATTCATCATCGAGCAAGTTCGGGCGCGGGATGGTTGTTACAACCGGTGGAGGGGGGGCTTGGATTGGAGGCTGAGGTAGATGGAGGGTGGACGGAGTCAAAGCCGGGGCTGGAACCGGGTGCGGTACGTGGGCCGGCGGAGTTGATACAATTTTGGAAGGCACGGTTGAAAGGGCATCCGGAGGTATTGGAGGGCGGTAATTAGGAGTTGTGGGAGAGGATGATTTTCTAGACTGTTCGATTGTTGATCGCACGGTATTTCCGTGGCTAGTATATGAGCCCTGCGGAGGAAGTACCGATTGGTGATATTGGGGTGGACGGATATCTGCGCGAGGTTGCTGGGGGAGAGGCGGCGGCGGCCGATTGTACAAGTCGGTCTGTGTGTCCGATCATGATTGGGGAAGCGTTTTAGAGTGAATGGGCATACCTGTGGATAAGCAAGGGGGGATGTCGGCGAGGTAGCGATAGGGCGCGGGGGGAGGACAGGCGCCTGGGATGAGATGGGTTTCGGTGGCAATGCTGGGCGATCATTGTGGCGAGATTGAGGAAGCGACAAGGGCTGGGAAGCCGAGGAGGACTGTGGATGAGATGGCAGGGAGGGGAGGGGTTGTGGGGCTGGACGGGGACTAGACGACTTGGATTTGGCGTAAAGAGGGGGGGCACGGGAGAAATGATCTTGCATCGCTTGCAGCAAAGCAGGGATACTGCAGGGCTTGGACAAGGTGAGCAGGGGGCTGGATTGGGACGGAGGGGAGGGACGGACCTCGGGCTTTTTGTGCCAATCGTGGACGTACTGGATCGTGCATCTCCCGCTGAGATCGACGTGTTTGCTCGGACGGACGAGCATGTCCTGGGTGGGGACGACATAGCAGATCGGGGGGTGGCGAGGGTAGTCCCTTGCGATCCAGATCGCGATGGGGATGTTGTAGGGGGCGCCCCTGAATGCGATGGGGAGGAGACCGTGGAGACAGAGGAGGAGCTGGGCCCGGCCGTCGTCGTACGCTGCGGGGGGGGAGGGGGTGAGCGTCGAAGAGGACGATGGACTCATCAGCGACTGACTGTACACGTCCGACTTCGGCCGGAGGGCAGGGAAGCGGGCGAGGGCAGCCTCGACGTCGGCACAGAGCCGCTCCCGGTCCTCGTACGACGCCGCGTTCTGCCGCAACCACCGACGTGTCTCCGCCATGCCGCCCTCGTCCGCGTCGCCCGCACCCGCCCATGTCGTGCGATTCGGGCGGCGACGGTGCGCTTTAGACTCCGACAGCCGGCCCGGAGCGCTGCACTTTCCATTTCCGCAGAACTCTAATTTGTGACGAGATGTGACTGCCGCAAACAGGCACAAATTCGCACGACCATCCCGATCGGCATCTCGCCAATGCCAGGGCATTTTCAATTAGACGTGTCCGAGCCAGCGGGTCGCGGATGCCAAACCGGATCTTTAGCCTTCGCCTCCTCATCCCGTATCGCTTCTCTCCTGTCTCACATATAAAACCCTCCCCCATTTCGAGCCCTCCATTCCCCGTCCCCTCCCTCACAATGCGTGCATCCAGACTCTCCGCCCTCTACGACCAGGACTCCCCAGCAAAGTCCCTCACCCCACAGCGCAAGCACAGGAAGCTCCTCAAGGACGGCTCCAGCGAGGTCTGGCCCGAGGACATCGAGCGCATATTCGTACAAGGCCCGTCCCCGTCCCCCCCCCCCTCCCCGCACCCCATCCTCACCCTTTCTCTAGGCCTCCGCGACTACTGGGAGTCTCCCTGGGCAACCTACTCCCGCGGTCGCAGCCGCTGGAGAAACCAGTTCCTCGTCGACTATCTCCAGAAGAACGGCGTCGACCGCTCAAAGAAACAGGTCGCGAGCCATATCCAGGTCCTGCGAAACATGTGGAAGGGCGAGTCAGGCATGTCTCCCTCCCCCTCTCCTCTCCTCCCTCACCCCCAACTCGCTCCAGAATACCATCTCGTCGCGGGTGGCGAGGAGCTCTTCCTCGAAACCGCCCTCCTCCCCTCCGTCAAGGCCGAAGATTCCCCCGACACCCATCTACTCACTCCCGCCGGCCTTTTCGATGACCACTCTCCGGCATCCGATCGCTCTGGCGGATCGGCTACCTCAACATGCCCGCCCCGGTCCCTCTGTTCCGGGTCCAGCCCCACCGCCTCGGAACTCACTCTCCCACATCTGCACGGCATCCGTCCGTCCCGTTTTGACGACGACTCTCGTCGTGTCCGGTCCCTATCTGCGTCCGACTCTCATCGCACAGATCCCCGCCGACTCTCCCCGCTTTCGTCCTACTGGACTTCCGACCTCGGTCGGCCGTCGGCAACTCAATCCTGTCCGAGTACCCTCTACACCGCCATCGATCAATCCTTTGACTTCACCTCACAGTATTCACCCGAGCCCCCTCACCAGCCCAGCCTGTCCGATTCCCCCCTCCTATTCCCCGAGTCTTCTTTGTTCTCCGCTGACCCCGCTCCATGTCCCACCGCATTCACCTCCCTTTCTCTCTGGGCAGAGGGCATGCCCACCCTGACCCTTCCTGTCGACGCTCTTACATCCTCTACACAGCCGTTCGTCCACCCCTCCCCAGCACTAGTCCTGAGAATCAAGCTACATCTCCCACCGATTGACGTACCATGCTTTCCAGCACTACACGGCTTCCAAGGGTCTGTCACGTGCGCCATGCGGCCTTCTGCCACTGTTAGGTGTTCCACTGCCATTCTCGTACGCGGCCAGTGCACCTCGAGAGAGAGCAACCATTGTACCCTGATGACTGCGGAATCGTCCGGGAACGATCAGTTGGAGAGCGTCACGCTGCTTCTCCCTGACTCACCGCTGAGTCGCAGCCGATGGCTTGACTCTAGTGAGTAGTTCTCCGCCTATCCGTCTCCACACCCTCCTCATGTTCACCACGTGCCCATCATAGCCTCGCCGACTTGTATCGTGCAAAAAATTATTGTAAACGAAGAGGTCCTTGCAGTCATCTTTTACGATCTGGATAGAGGGCAGTGTGAAAGCATGCCTACTGCGAAGCTCATCGGGATCCAAAAATACCATAGTCGCCCGGAAAGGACCCCAAGTCCACAGTCCGCCTATCACGCCGACTCCCTTTTGCCTACCTATACCCATATGCCAGGGCAATGCATACCGCGCTCCAGCCTTCCTACTCAACCCTCTCTATCCTATGCTTTGTCATCTATGAACGCGGATACCTCCCTCTCAGGCACGTCGTCGTACACGGCGGCGTTCATGATGCCTTCTTTGCTTTCATGACCTTCATGACCGTCCTCATTGCTCGGACATTCACTGCCATTGGACGCCTGTATTTTTTTTTTCGATCTTGGATATTGTCTTCCTCGAACTGTTGTCTCCCCGCGTTTGGGTTTTTTTTTAGTACACAATTTAATTTTCGTCACTTCATCGATTTCGCTTTGTTTTTGTACCCTCCGCTCCAACATGAAGTACTGTAGATACGTTCTGTAACGTCACTGTGGACTCATAGTACGTCTAATCACTGTTACGTCCTGGTATAACTAGAGAGCCTACGGGCCGAGTCTCGTATACGAGAATCATAGTGGCGTTGTTGCAATTGCAACAATTCAAAGAACGATGTTCCAAACGAATGGCTAAGCTGGGGATCTTCTACTTCTGGCAGGTACACTCCATCCACATGACGATCGTCGGTGGACAGTAACGCTTCAAGCTTGGGTTCCTTCATGACCAAACTTTCGACGAAATCCAGGGCGCGGAGCGCCACAGCAGGTGACCAATTCAATGAAGCAATCAAAAGGCGCTTGGCAAATGCCGCAGACCGCCAGGGCAGAGTGCTGCCCGCTGTTCGCGGAGAGAACACGATCGTCAGCGCCCGAAACAACATATCCGCGACGGTCGGCTGATGGGCTGTTCGGGACCCTGTGGCAGACAGCGATTCGTCAATCTGTAGCAGCTCGCTGATGGGCAGTATGATGGAGTAGAGATGATTGACGAAATCACTGAGGTCGATATTCAAGGCTTCGCCTGGTTGGAAGTTAAGTGGCATGTTTCACAACAAAGTGCCGAGTGAAACAGACCTTGTCCAGACAAAAGTTCAAACGCGGTCACGATGCACAGCAAGCGATGCTGTATATCTGTGTTCTGGTCCAAACTACGTGATTCCTTGTTATCTGAGTCGATCACATCAGATTCTCGCATAATGAGACTCTTGAGAACCTGCATTAGATCCTTGAAGAAGTCGATGTTAACGAGATGCGCGTATTTGGATATACCCCTCAGGGCCGCCGGCAAAAGAGGTGTCCGACGGGGGTTCTTGAGTATTCGGAAGTATAACACAAAAAGAAGCTTCAGGGTTTCCGTATGCTTTTGCCACACTGGTCAGGTAATCGAAGATGTACGTCTCTTCCATCACTCACCATCCTAGCCCGCTCTTCTTTGTCCACTTCCGCTTCTGCCTCCCGTACCTCGCGTTCAATTTGCTTCTTTTCTTTGAGAGCTTTCTTGGCCTTCTTGCTCAGATAGGGCCGGTCTGCCGATTTACCTGTGGTCCTGCGACTCGCCGTTTTTCCCTTGGGGTAAGTGTTGGTCTTCCCTTCTTTGTCGACCCTGGAGTTCGAAGCTCGCACGCCCAGCTCGCTCTTGAGGCGCAGATACAAAAGACATGAGAGAACCTCTGGGTGCACATTAAAGTACTTTTCTTTGATCATTCGGTTCAACAACTGTACGGCTTCGAGAGAAGGTACGCCGGTTAGATCGTTTCGGAAGATGCTGATCAGAGTATTCAAACACAGATCGGATGACTGGGGATCGAGTCGATCTAGGCTCTCGAAATGGATGCATGTTCAGGAGAAGCTTACCTCATCCCATGTTTTCTTGCTCAACCGGGCCACAATGCATGCCATAAGGTTTCCCCGGAAGTTGAAATGTGTGACATCTGTGGCAAGGGTGCACATGCATTTGAGGGCGACATCGACGAGGTCACTCTTGGCTTCATGGATGCTCAAAACGGGAACACGAGGCGGCGCAAAGCAATGCTTACCTTTGAGTTCGGCTTCGAGAGCGCGGAGATAGGATTGATACACGAGTACAAGGCCTTGCTCCCATTCACGTGTTCGGGCGACCATCTGACTGACCTTTTCTGCCTTTTCCTTGTCCGTCAGAGTCCTTATCCGATATCCAGGAATGATGTCTTTAAACACCGCGAGCTGCGAAAGGATGGCCAGCTTGCGTATTGCAGGATCATTTTCCACTGGTTCCAAACGTGACGGGGTGGTGATTGTCTCAAGAGAAAAGGTGTGCAAGCGGCGAAGTAGGCCTAGCTGAAATGATGAATGAGACGAGAAAGCGAAAATATCGATCAAGGCAGACGGACACTGTTTTCTGGGTCGGCAATTATTTCTTGACAAAGGCTGGCTATTTGGTCTTTTGCACCCTGAATCCTAGCTTTGCGTGAGCTGTTCCCAATCACGTCCACGACAGCGGGTCGGCCGAAGCGAGCACCAGTCGCCACGTCCTCCACTGTTGAAGGCACTGCCGGCGGAGATTGAGATCGGACAGAGTCCTCCGTATCTTCGTCGTCATCGATCTGAGCTAGCGCTACGGTCACCTTTTCGGAAGCTTGTATTCGGCCATCAGAAAGTTTGATTGGAAGACCAGGTATGTTTCGACGTGTCTCTGGTTCTGGAAGTTTGTGCAGTCGTGGGATACGCTCGTATGGCATCTCGGTATCAGAGTCCGGCTCAACCGGAGTTGCAGGCTGTTCATCGGAATCTACTCTGTCAGAACGGGCATTGTCCGATCGTGTCTCTACGTCGGAATCCCCAATGTCGGTACTCCAAGATTCCGAGTCCTCGTCATGGGAATCGACGGAAGGTAGATCGTCGACTCTGGGCTTGCGGACGGGGCTGTGGAGTTGGTGGAGGCGTTCAGTCTCCTTTTTGCTCCTGAATAAATCATTATTGGGGCTGGACTGTGTTAAGAGGGACGAAATACCTTGCTATGCCGTGGTGATCGAGGGCGGCGAGGAAGTTGATGGTGTCGCCAAACTCGTCCAGCAAGGCCTCGTCGCCCTCGGGAAGACCGTCATCGTGGGCATCGTCGTCGGGAGCGGCGCCAGGTATGGCGATGTAGTCTCTCTCGAAAGCTTTTTCCTTTCCCTTTGGCTTGCTCCGGTCGGACTTTGCGAGACCACGCTTGGACGACCGGCCTGGTGTTACCTTTTGCTTTTTCGCTGGACGCTGGCGATAGATAGGAGTGAACGACAGTCTCTGGTTGCGCACAAAACCGTGTTTACCGCTGGGGCTGCTGGTGCAGCTCTTTTCTTTGATTTGGGACCCATCCAAGTCGTGGAGGACGTGAAAGAGGAAGGAGTTTCCCATCTGCGCGCCTGTTCCTTCGCTCACCCCGACGACGACGATGGACTACAAGCCAGGGACTCCTCCGCCCGTCCACCACGTTCTTCGTCCACACCACATCGATCTCATCGCCATCTTTCTTCTCGTGTTCAAAGAGTTCCATAACAATCTCCCGCCCAACTTCCTCTTGTTCATATATCGCTTCTTGCTCTTCGAGGTCTCCGAGGTGAGCATACTCCCCGCTCGCTCGCAGGTCGTCTCACTCCACCAGGTCGTGCAACCAAGAACCCATCAGCAGATCCTGTTGATACTACGATCTGCGCCAGACATCGATTCCCCCAATGTCCGGAACCTCCTCGTGGCTCTCGAGGCAGTGGTAAGACCGAGTTATCTCGCATCCGCCAGTCATCTGATCGAGAGTCCGCAAGCCAAGCCAACTCACGAGTGCAGATCAGTTGACCAACTTTTTTCACAGTTCGTCGCGTACATAGGTCAAGCCCACCAATGATATAGTTATCTTCTAGGTACCCCTGCCATATTCGTGGAAAAGGCTGAAGACGAGGTACGTGCTTGACTTGACTCTTTGGCTGTACCACTGAGACTCGTCCGGTACCAGCCCAATGTCCTCGTATGCCTGTCACGTTCACGTCATAACATCCACTAACCCAAGTGGGTCAAACAGGCACGCCGCTCGATCTTTGGCTATTTCTGTCGTCGCTGTTTCGTCAGTTTCATCAAGCTCTCATTTTATGGGGTCATGCAATTACAAAGAGACTACCAAGCTTGGTGTGCAGGAGACCATCACGCTGGTTACAGTCCTGTGGAAAAGGATCCTCTCACAGGCGACATCTGGATTTTCAAAACCAACTCTGATTTGAAATCATCGGCTCGCTCAGAACCATGGGAACTGTAGGTTTTCGTTCCAGACGGTCCCTTTTCGGCGATATTTAATGTCTTCCCAGCTGGGAAAAGGGTCGCTCGACTGGCGACGATGTCATAGGGCCCGAGAATTTACGAAGGTACTTTGAACAACGTTTCCATGATCACAACGATTCGTACGTACTGATCTCGTGCTGTGTCGTCCAACACTCATGTCATGGTCTCCTCGTAGAGGAATACGACAACACGCACTCCTCAATCTCGTGCGTATGCACTATGTACGCAAGGAATATCCCGCAGCCCGCAAGGTCCGCGACCATCTCGTGAACCGCTTTTCCTGACTGAACATGCATCTTTCAGCTTTTACAAGAGGCGATCGCAGTCGCACGCACTAGTGGGGATCGCGTCACGTTGCAGCACTGCATCAGGTTGGTTCGGTTGACTCCGTTTCATGCAGGCATTGATCACTTATGAGTCCTAAAAACAGCATCCTGCATCGCTTGCCCCCAGATCTATCTACTGATGACATTCATCTACTGAATGAAATTCAGCCGGACTTGCATCCCTCCGATGTCCTTTTTGATGTTGCAAAGCTCCTACAGCCGCAGAGTGTACGATTTCTGCACGACTAAACCAACTTATTGGCCGATCAACTGATCGATGTTGATCGTAGGGCCAGCCTCTGACGCTTTGTTTTGAAAAACTTGCACAAGCCCTCGGACTATACGATCACTGGGTTGACCTTAAGAAAGCGGCGTCTTGCGAACGAGAGATGCTCGGACAACATGCGATGCAGGCTGTCTTATGGAACACATTGGGTATGCATTGTTGAACAGCTACTGTTTCACCAGCTTTGCTAGACGAATCCACAGGATGCTATGATCTCGCGGCAGTGGAAGAATCATTCGTCCTGGCGTTCGCCAAGGCGGGGGGCGACGACCCTAATCATCTCAATGTAACGCTTAATCGGGCCTACAGGGTCAGTTAATAATGCAACACTGGTCTTGATCCTATTCATGTGTTTTCGAACAGCTAGCTCGGTCTGGGTCGTATCAAATTGCTTTGGCGCTGCTCCTTCATCCGGAGACGTGGCGGGGTCTTTCACTCGATCAATATCAAGAGTGGGTGATCATGATCTGGCATATATTGGCTTTGAGGAGCAGTCGGAGGTGAGTGGGTCCTTGATTTCGAATCATTCATTGACTTATTTCATAAATGTATGCACAGGAACCAGCGCAGGTTTTTCCGTGACTTTTTGTTACCCCGTCAGCCGACGTCTTCGACATTTATTTCAAAAGAGTATTTTTTTGATGACAGTGTGGCTCCACTTCCTCCTATCAGCAGTGAATTGCATCAGGTGATGGATGCCTGTGTACGCGAGAATCTCGGGCTGTGGGAGCGTAATTTATATTCATTTTATTGACAGCGACGGGGACAAGCTGTGACAGCGATCCAGCCGCTGCTCCAATCGTTGTGGCATGCTGAATTTCAAGGTAGATTTCCCTTGTACAGAGTTGGGACCATCCTTCTGGCGGACATTGGCCTGGAGTTTGGGATGACCAAGCACTGCCAACGCCTGCTGGAGGGGATATTACCTCAAGTAAGATGCAGGCCGCTCAATCACAGCTCAAGCGAACTTGACCATGGGACAGGTTCTGACTGGTCGCGAGCTGGAACATCGCGCGTTTGCTTGCCACACGTTGGCGAGATGTATCATCGCCTCTTCAGGTTCGAAAGGTACGCGTACATTAGACTCTCGACAACTTCAGTGGGAACGATGTTTGGCACATAGAAGCAGGGCTTCGCGAAGCCTTACCCCACCTCCTCATGGCAGAAGCCGATTACGCAGGGCTCTCGATGTTTGAAGCAAGCTCGGATGTTCAATGGTTGCTGACGGTGGTGTTCCACAATCTTGGGATGAAAGTGGACGAAGAAGCTGCGCTTGAGCGGTACTCCAACTCTGTCTCGACGATGCGGCGTTTCGAGGAGTGCACTCTGGACGGGGAGGCACAGCAGGTCTGGGAGCTTGTCACGGAGGTCGGGCTGTCTCTGGTCGCGCGGTAGTGGAGTGGGTCACGTGTTGTTTATTTCGATTACATAATTACGCGTCTGGGGTCATCGACCGAGTCGTGCAAACGCAAGTCGCGAGCCGAGCGTTCGACTTTTTGCTTTCAAACCTGCATCAAGCCTTTCCTCGGGCATGGACGGGCCCCCTCCTCAGGAAGAAGACTTTTCGTCTCTGTCGATATCGGAAAGGCTCGCCCACAAGAACTGGAAGGCCCGTGTAAATGCCTACGAATCTCTCATCAAGACCTTCCAGACGACTGCGTCAGATTCAGACCCAGCGTTCAAGCCATACATATCCAACCCCGATCTTCTCAAGAAGATAGCAACAGACTCCAACGCGGTGGCACAAGAGAAGGGCGTAGAATGTGTCGTAGCATTGGTCAAGTTCGCAGGCGAGACTGCTGCCAAATCCAGAGACGCGGTGGTTCCTGCCTTGATTGACAAGTGTCTTGGTTCTGCCAGGACAGGGACAAAGAATCAGGCGATAGAACTCATTTTGCAATATGTCGAAGTGGAGAACTCTGGTGCAGGGGTGGTGGTGCGTGTGATCGACTTTCGGTTAGTCACCTTTGGAGTAATCGTCCTGATCATGTTCACCTCCTTGCAGGCGGACATCATCCCTGGTCTCGCGGCAAAGCAGCCAAAGACGGTTGCAGCCAGTGTTTTCGCGCTCAGGGAGGTCCTTCGGTAAGTAGTTGACAGATGCCAGTTCTCGTGGGTCAATCGCTCAAACTACCTACAGAGCGTTTGGGACGCAGGTGACGCCACCCGCCTCAGTTCTAAAGGCATTACCCAAGATTTTTGCTCATGCGGACAAGAACGTTCGCGCTGAAGGCACACAACTCACCCACATATTATATCAGTACATTGGACCAGCAATCGACCCATGGTTAGCCGAGCTCAAGCCCGTGCAGATCAAAGAGCTGCAAGAAGCATTTGAAGGCATGGAGAGAGAGGGAAAAGGAAAAGGGACCCTCAAGGCCGATCGGTCGACAAGGGAACAGCAACGGGAAGCTGAAGCCAACGCAGACGTTGGCGTCGGTGGGGATGCCGTGGATACTGGAGCAGCGGAGGGTAAGTAATCCCCCCATGTCTTTTGCTAGCCACTTATTCTCTGTTTCAACAGAACTAGATCTTCCTGATCCACGCAGCCTCGCAGAACCTGTCGACATCGTGGCCAAGTTTCCATCGAATCTGCAGGCCAATCTCACATCCTCGAAATGGAAAGAGCGTAAAGAGGTACTGGATGAGCTGCTCGCGCTCGTCAATGCCGCTCCCCGGATTCGGGATGCACCAGAACTAACGGAGCTCGCAAAGTCTTTGGCCGCTTGTATACATAAAGATGCGAACATTAACTGTGTCATGACAGCCGCCAATGTCATGGAAGGACTCGCCAAGGGAGTGATGAGTCCGTTTGGAAGACTTAGGGAGGCAGTGGTCCCTCCCATGTTGGAGCGCTTGAAGGAGAGAAAAGCCAATGTCACAGATGCTATAGGAGCCACTCTAGATGCCGTTTTTACGACCGTAAGCATTTTCAGCGTTTTCTAGTTGATGCCCCTCTGTAATCATGACTCGACAGACATTTCTACCCGACATAATACCAGACTTGCTTCCAGCGCTGGGAAATAAAAATCCCCAAGTCAAGGAGGGGACTCTGAAGTTCCTTGCTCGTTGTCTTGCAACTTCGACAAGTCCGGTCCTACCAGGGCAGATCAAATCACTGACAGATCCTCTCGCCGTCCTCCTCGAAGATAGTTTTGAAGGTGCTCGCAATGAGGCTGCTGTATGTTTAGGGACCTTGATGAAGATGGTTGGGGAGCGACCGCTGAACGCTCTCATGGATGGTTTGGCAGATGTGCGGAAAGCGAAGGTCAAGGAAGCCTACGACAAGGCTACTGTGAAGTGCAAGGCTGGGTCTGGAGGCCCACCGAAGCCGTCGTCAGTTGCGAAAGAGCCACCGAAGAAAAAGCCTCCTGTGAAGGCGCCAGCTCAGACAACTTCTGATCCACCGATACCGTCCTCAACTGCCGAGGATATACATCTACAGGACGAATCCCCGAAGAAACCTGTAGGGAAGCCACTTACAAGACTTTTGGTTCGTCTTTTCGGTGCCGCAGATACTCGACGCTGACATGGTCGCGTATTTCAGGCGAAGAAAGGGGCGCAAGCCAATGGCGATGCGTCCGCTGATGGGACCTCCAAGTCTAGCGCTCCCGCAGCTGCTGCGTCTGCGGTGAAGAAAGCGATCCCTGCTGCCGCTGCCAAAGGCGCAAAGTCTCTTCCACCGGCTCCACCGGGTGCTCTCGATGCATTCAAATACAAGCACACTCCGGAGGATGCCGAAGCACTTGCTGCAAGCCTCATACCCGGGTCTGTCATGGAGGGACTCGGAGACGCGAGTTGGAAAGCGAGGCTTGCTGCATGCGAACAGATGACTACTTGGCTTGAAGGGACAGTGCAAGACGTAGATGCAGAGGTCGTTGTAAGGGCGATTGCTAAGAAAGGTTGGGCTGAAAAGAATTTCCAAGTATATCCCGCTTTCGTTCCTAAGGGTTGATAATCCGCTGAACAATTGGTTTATCCAGGTTTCAGCCAAGTTGTATGGTATCTTGAACATGCTTGCCGAAGGCTGCCCGTCTTTTGGGAGGTCATGTGTAGCGTTATCGACCGGGCATTTGAGTGAAAAACTTGGTGACGCAAAGCTAAAGAAGCCCGCAGGGGACGCACTCACAATCTTTGCCGAGAGAACTTCCTTGCAGTTTGTGCTTAATCAAGGTACGACATGCTGTCCGTCAAATGCGGTCACCGAAAACTTAGACAGGTCGATCTAGCATACGAGCCATTAGGCAAACAGAAAGCTCCCAAAGTTCTCGCCGATGCGTTAACTTGGGTGGATGCAGCGGTCCTCGAGTTTGGAATTGCTGGACTCTCACTTCGTAACCTAATCGAATTCCTTAAAATCGCCTTGAAGAACTCCAATGCCGCTGTACGAACCAGCGCAACCAAGACCCTTGTCACGGTGAGGCTTTTTGCAGGAACAGGTACGTCTTCACTTTCCTGTCCACCACGCCACCAAATTTCACATTGGATCATACATAGGAATCAAGGATTTTTTGGAGGATATCAACCCGCAGCTTCTAGGGACGATCCAGAACGAATTTGATAAGGTTGAAGGGACTCCTGCCCCACAGCCAAGCCGGACATCCGCCGATGCTACTTCGATGGTTCCTACATCCACCGCAGGAGGCAAAGGCGCCGCAGATCCATTGGAGGACCTTTTCCCCAGAGTTGAGATTGACGCTTTACTCAAGGGTACCGCTATTCTCGCTGACGCAAAGAACGATGCGTGGAAGACCAAAAAAGAGGCTTTGGAGACATTACAGGCAATTCTAGACCAAGGTGCTAATAAACGACTGAAACCAACGATGGGCGAAATTGCACAAGTGTTGAAGGCGCGGGTAGCTGACACCAACAAGGCAGTTCAATCTCTCGCCCTCGATATCGTCGCACGCATTGCTGTGGGCATGGGGAAACCTTTCGACAAATACACGAAATTGTTCGTCGTTCCAGTGGCGACTGTACTTTCCGACCAGAAAGCACCGATCAGAGCAGCTGCTATCCAAACTTTGACAGCGATGGCAAACGCCTGTGAGGGCATAGATTCCATGGTCCACTTCCTCGGTACTGCACTTGAAGGGACAAATCCTACCCAGCGGGCATTACTCATGGGATGGATTGCTGATCATCTGAAGGAAAGTCCCCCTTCATCCTTACTCGACCTGAGCAATTGGGCTGGCACTGTAGTTTCCTGCTTGGACGATCGTAGCGCGGATGTTAGGAAAGGTGCTCACGCACTCCTTCCATCTTTAATCACGTTCGTTGGTTTCGACAAGGTCATGGCAAACACGAGTGCCCTGAAGCCAGCATCTCGCAAAACTGCCGTCCCGATCATTCAAGCTGCCAAAGACTTGGCTGCACCTCCCCCAACTTCTGCCCCGTCAGTCAAACCAGTTGCAAAAGCTTCAGTCACCACTACTGTACCCCCACCTTCCCCACTTTCCCCAACACCTCCACCCTCTCCCCCGCCTGCAGCTCCCGTCACGTCTGCAGTAACAAGTAAACCCAGCGGTGTAAGGAGGAAGCTGCCACAAGGTACAGCCAGACCTGAATCAAGAGAGGAGACCGTAGAAGAATCTTTGAATGCGACTAAAGCACCGGGGAAGATTGGACTCAAACGACCAGGTGTTACTGCTCCAGCTGCAAAGGTTACTACTCCGACCGCATTGGCTTCTCTTCCTTTCTCCAGCATGAACATGGAAGCGAAACGCGCGAGGCTGGCAAAGGATCTTCAGAGATGGATCAATGAGGCTGGACCAACTCGCAAGGATCTCGCAGACCTGTTGCAACATCAAATGGAGGCTCACGTATCCAAAGAATTAGCCGGTCAGCTCTTCAGCCATGATCACAACGCGGTCAATGATCACGTTTCTGGGCTCTCTACCATACAAGATTTTTTCTTGACTGCCGCGTCGGGAGAAGATAAATACGAAGTTCCTGTCGACGATATGCGTGCAGTTGGCCTGGCATGCTCTGACCTTGTGCTGAAATACGTTTCTGTCAAGGCTCACGAACCACAGTCAAATCTAACTTCGAAATGTCTGGATGTTATAGAAGCACTTGTATCCTTCTTACGCAGCATCGATGCTCAGTTTGAGGATTCAGAAGCACTTTGTTTCGTCCCGACATTCATCTACAAGGTAAGCGGCTCTCAGGATATCCAATTGTATGAACGTTGTTGAGTTTTCCACCTCCAGCTTGGTGATGCACGCGAGCCTATGCGTGTTCGTGTCCAGAACATCATACAATCCCTGCCGAAAGTCTATGCATACAGTCGGGTTTTCGACTTATTGCTAGAACATGGTCTAAAAGCGAAGGTGGCAAAAACTAGGCAAGGCGCGTTGGACGAACTGGCGAATTTACTGAAACGTAACGGAATGGGCGCGTGTAATCAGCCCACCAAAGCGTTCCCCCTCGTCGGATCGATGATTGCTGACAAAGACTCCGCCGTCCGCAAGTCAGCGTTGTCCCTCCTCAGGTATGTCAGCCTTTGGTTTGAGACGGAATGTCAGTCAACGCGTCATCCACAGTGAGACATATGTGCTCGTTGGAGAGAAGGTATGGACGTTAGTTGGACCCCTTTCTCCCAAAGATAAGACACAACTCGAAGAGCGCCTTCGGCGTGTTGCAGGTCCAAGCAGTCCTGCCAAGCTAGAACACCAAACTCCTGCACCTCCCTCGCAGGTGGCTCGACTGGCAAACGTCGGTTCGCGACCAGAATCGCCGTCTGTTGTGAAGGTGGGTGGTATACCACGTCCTACAAGTCCCGCTGCCTCTACGATCTCTCGCATTGCACGACCTGGTTCTCCCGGCCGGTCGTTACGATCCGTTTCCCCCGTACCATTGCAAACTATATCTCAATTGTCTTCTCCCCCCCGTGGATTATCCAAGCTACCCAGTCCCTCTGGTGTGACCGCGCCGTCCGCAATAGGCGCTTCTGGAATTCCATCAGTTACATCGGCGTCTGGCTTGCGTCCCAAAAGCATGCTCCCCTCTCGTTTGGCACAGCCCCGGTCTGTAATCCGCCCTTCTGTTCTCGCATTATCTAGCAACGCTGCAATCCGGCCAACTGAGGAACCATCTGAACTGCCATATGTGGCCCGAATGAATGGGTCCCGGACAGCAGATATTCCTCCCCTTTCATCTAGTGATACCATCGACACTTTGGTGGACTCCGCTCCTTCTTATGACGATGCCCCCGCTAATGTCGCAAACGATGTCACGATAACGATCTCAAGTATCCTCAGTAGTGACCCGTCACGCAGTGTTGACGCGCTGAAGAAGATACAGAAAATACTTATGACGAAACCTGAGGACGGACATGCCTCACCAGAATACAGGGACCTTGCAGAGCATACCGAGGGCCTGATCGAGACGATCACACTACAAATGACCCACGTATTTGAGAGACCAGAAGAATTGGTGCTTGACGCAAATTTCCGGCTTGCCAAGCACCTCATACAAACCCTCAATACCTTCTGCGACCATACGTTCCTGGCGGAGTCGTTGACTGTCGAAATCCTGACGCCTTTACTCGAAGAACTCACACTACGCCTTCTAGAGACAGACGAAAGTAATGTTACCAAGGTCAAGGATTTGTCACGATTCATAAACATGATCATTTTGCGCCTATTTGCGACAGCCCGAAGAATGTCAATATTCCGGTTAGTTTTCTCTCGCGTTCAGTGTGACCAATATGTGCTGAAAACACCCGAAGTTCTTTGTTTTCCCTCCTTTTGCAAATTGTCAAGCCGTTCCCTAGCACCGGCACGCCACCCGAGTCGAAAGAGTCACGGGTTGCTGAACTCGTTCTCAAATGCGTGTGGAAGCTTGCGCGGAATATTCCTCAGGATTTCAAGGAACAGAAGTTGGATCCAGTGGAGCTTCTGCCTGCGGTGGAACATTTCCTGCAATCTGTTCCTCCCAACGAATGGCGAGCAAGAGCGACTAATAAGGTTCCCTGTGGGGACATGCCGTTAAGGACGATCAAAGTCATCATACAGCATGCGGTTGGTATGTGTGACAGCGATGTTATTGCACTATTGTTGTTTCCTAATCTGGCACGCAGCTTACTACGGAGATGAATCCTACGACATTCTTTCAGCTTCATTCGATGATCCGTCCGCTACCATCGTGTACCCCTACGTGTACCGTATCCTAAACTCGGCTTCGAAATCCGCAGACCCCCCAACAAGAGCAAGTGGGAGTCCACCGGATCCTATCAGTCGGCCATATTCAGCCGCTTCTAGTCGACCCATTTCTCCGACGGGATCGGCTTCCGCCAATCACCGCCGCTCCTCACCCAGCCACCGGACTAGTCCCAGCATATCCTCACACAATGGCTTTTCGCCTCCTGTAGAAGAACCGGATCCAGAGGCCCAGCTTATCACCATCATCAATCACATCTCTAGTGAGACGACTGGCGCGATGCACAAGGAGGGAATTACGGAACTGCACCATTTCTTGAAGAACTATCCGCACAAACGACCAAAAGTAGAAAAGCTTCTCGAAGCAACCGGACCGGCATTCCGGAAGTACATCAACCGTGCACTGGCTAGTCGGGCTGCGGAGGATCTAGAGAGGACGGTGGCTGTTGCAAGCACCCTATCCAGTACGTTGCATTTCGTGCATCCCAAGCAATGTGCTCACGGCTGGTGGCAGAACTCGAAGCTAACGGGAATGAGCCAAGCCCAAGTTCACCTGTGACCCGGGAATCCGGGAGTGGTCCACGATCGCCCTTGCATACATCGGATCCTCCCCGAGAAGACAGGCTTCACAAATTGCATGACATATTCCAGTACAAGCGGGCAAGCGCGGCGAGCAATGGTTCATCCGCTAGTGCAACCAAGCCGCGCACATCTGTTGAATGATTGTTTTTCTCCCTATATCTTACACCCTCATCTCGCCCTCACTTCCGTTGCCTGACATTGTACAATATGCACATGCAAGCAGAATATCGTAGTAATAATGATAGCTAAGTCGACGTGAATGCCACCCCGCTGCTGAGTTTGGCCGTGTTGACACCCGACGCACCGACGTTCCTCGACCGACGTTCCAAGTGACTGCCTCGTCTCCCTTCTCTTTCTTCATGACCATTCCCACATAATCTTTTGTACGACGCACTTGCACTGTTTTCAACATGCCGACAGTCACATATGAAGCTGCTCTGATGTTCTGGAGGATAATTACCCAGATATTCTTCAGAGAGATACGCCCTCGCGGTGCTTTCAATATCCCTCGTGATGATCCAATCATCTTTGTCGGCGCCCCTCACCATAACCAGGTATGTCTCTGGCATAACTTCTGTGGTTGCACACACAGACCATCACCACAGTTCCTTGATCCTCTGCTCCTGAGCCTTGAAGTGTTCAGGGAAACTCGCCGTCGAGTCGCATTTTTAACAGCTGCGAAGAGCATGAAGCGGAAGGCTGTTGGTTTCTTCGCTCGCCAAATGGATAGTAGTAAGTATCTTGTATCCTTCGAGACTATTGGTGGACTCAGTCTTTGCAAAGTACCCGTGGCTCGGGCAGCTGATGAAGCGAAGCCCGGAACCGGCCTTGTTTCTTTGTCCCCGGACGATCCGTGTCTTGTCATCGGGGAGGGAACACGTTTCAAGTCCGAGTTTACTCTAAAAATGCAAATTATGCTCTCGAAATCCGTCAACTCAGCTATGGCCGAAGTGGTGGAAGTCATCTCAGACACGGAACTCCGAATTAAGAAAGAGTTTGGAGGTGAGACGGGAAAGAGAACGACACGCATCAGAGAGAAGTTGGCGGAAGTTAAGGCACAAGGACAGAATGGATTGGCTTTCAAGACACTTCCCTTCATCGACCAGCAGGAGATGTATCGTGGAGTCTACCAAAGGTTGAAAGAAGGGGGCTGTATCGGGATCTTCCCTGAAGGTCACAGTGATCAATTGTATCATCATGCACGACTGACACGACTTTAGGTGGAAGTCATGACCGCACTGATTTACTTCCCCTTAAAGCCGGCGTCTCCATCATGGCTCTCGGAGCGATGGCCAACGATCCAAATGTCAAAGTCAAAATCGTGCCAGTCGGTCTTTCTTACTTTCATGCCCACCGCTTCCGTTCTCGTGCTGTTGTTGAGTTCGGACCCGCACTGGACGTCCCAGCGGAGTTGGTTGAGATGTTCAACGAGGGTGGCAGTCGCAAGCGTGAGGCAGTCGCCAAATTCCTCGACTTGATCTATGATGGTCTCAAGACTGTGACCATCAGAGCTCCCGACTATGACACTCTCATGGTGCGATTGTTTACTCTTGCATTCCGGAATCCGGTTGAGACACGTCTTCCAGCTTATACAGGCTGTTCGGCGACTTTACAAAACCCCTGGCCAACATCTCACGCTGGGTCAAGTAGTTGAATTAAATCGACGTTTCCTCGAGGGTTATACACATTTTAAAGATGAGCCGCGTGTCCAGAAGCTCAGGAGCGACGTGTTGAAGTATAATCGTTTGTTAAGAGACCTAGGTCTTCGCGATCACCAGGTATGCTCTGTTCGCACTCGTTCTCGAGCAACCTTTTAATTGTTGTAATAACCTCAGGTACCGCGCGCCAAGAAGGCAAGCTGGAAAACTCTTGGTCTCCTTCTCTATCGCCTTGCCTTGTTGATGGTCTGGACTACATTGGCGCTGCCTGGTGTAATTTTGAATGGCCCGATGTTCATTATTGCTTCTGCCATATCGCAAAGGAAGGCGCAAGGTGAGCAAGACGTTCAGATATTGGAGTCGTAACTCGTACTCATTTGCGTTGACGCAGAGGCGCTTGCTGCCTCCGTCGTCAAGGTCGCCGGCCGAGACGTACTCGCAACTTGGAAGATCTTAATCTCCATGGGCATTGCTCCTGTTCTGTACACATTCTATGCAATTCTAGCAACTGTTGTCGCTGTGAAAACCCATGTTCCTTTCTCACTACAGCTGTGGACACCGTTCCTCGTCATGTGCGCCCTTCCTTTCATGAACTATGCCGCCCTTAAATTTGGCGAGGCGGGAATGGATGTCTTCAAGTAAGCAAATTCCGACTATGGACCTGCCCATTTATTGAAACATTCTCTAGATCTCTTCGACCTCTTATTGTTGCTCTTATTCCCGGACAGCAACGAGACCTCGACAAGTTGAAGGCCATGAGATTGCGTCTTTCGAACGAGGTGGCGGATGTAATTAACGAATTTGGTCCGAAGTTGTATGACGATTTCGATCAGGTATGCTTTCACTTTTCGTGTAGTAGTGCCACTCCGTTTCTCATCCCGGACAGTTCCGCATTTTGGTACCGGCGAGCGCTCCGCCGTCCACTGACCCAGGGGTTTGGCGACGGAAGAGCAGCGTAGGACAAGTGGATGCGCAAGGGAATTTGCTTATTCACCCTATGGTCAGTAAGCACGCATCACTATCTGGCAATTGGCTCAATACAGCAAGTGTCTGATAGACGTGGCTCGATGAACGTCTCTTTGGTTGGAGTCGCACCGCTCAACATGGCACTAGCGCATGGGGAGGGAGCACACCCAGTTACGACATCAGCAGGCCAGCGACACCCGCGCTCGATGAGGAGGATGAGGAGGATCATGGAGATTACGATCATGTGATCGGATACCTTCATGCCTATGAGGATGCACCCCGAAGCAAGCCTCGTAGTCGACAAGGCTCTTATGCCGACCTTCAGCGGCTCCGCATGACGTCTACCAACCAAGCTGGGTCATCTAGCGCTTCATCAGGGATACAGGTGTCTGATAGCCAATCGTTGCACATGCGTCCTCGACAGCGCAAACAGAGCCTTTCCGATCTTGTACCCGTAGAACGCATAGCGACCGTTGACAGGCAGGAGACTTTCCCGAATGCAACGACGGACCTGAACGAGGAGATCAGTGGGCACGATCGCTCCTGAACACTCTGCTATGGGGGACTGTATCAATCGCATGATTTGTGTTCGTATATACATTGTGAGATCCATCCATAGACAGAGAATGGAAGCGACGCCAGGTCTTACTTCCAGCGAATCAAGAAATCGGACGCGAGGTGCCGCCTGCATCAGGCCGGCAGACCTCTGATCTGGATGTAGGCATTGTCTTGGAGACCTGCCTTGGAGAACTCCAAGCCGCATTCGGAATTGGTGCATCTTGCGGTTTCTATTCTCAGCTTGGGGTCGTTCCGTTCGAAAAAGGCGCTTACTTGAGATGTCCTGATGCTTCGTTGAAGAACTGCGCCCAGGAGTTGAAATGCATCGGTGTCTGTGCGCAGTGTATGGACTCACTTGTATTTGAGTGCATCCTCCTCCTTGTCTTGCCTTGAAAGAGCCTAGAGCTTCGCCGCCAAGGTCCATGCACCTAATCTCTCTCTGTGCAAGTCAATCTCCGTGCCTATCTACCATTCAAGCAGAATCAACGCATACCGTCCGACTAGAATATGTATCGGTCGCGCTAATGAGGGGAGACGACTGTGAAACAAGCGATAACTTCGACCAAATTTGCCAACTGACGGGATATGCTTTGTGATCACATAGATGGGCTTCCCCCGCGAGGCTCCACACTTTTCAACGAGAAGATAAGGCTCAGACTCGGACATCTGTGGGACTTCGAGGCCACTGCAGGTGGGTGTATCGTCGGGGAAGGATGATGTACGAAAGCAAAAGAGACGCGCGGTTCGGGTAACGTATCTAAACTCCATGTTGTATTTACCAAGAACATTGTCAGCCGCCGATGACTCCCTAGTGTAAACAGGGTGGCGCGGAAAGGATAAGAATATGTACACATAAGGGGGCTCGGAGGACATGCTTTGATGTGCCTTGCTAACCGCTGAGAAGAATTTGAAGCGGAGTGGATCAGGTTTTGACGGCGGAAGCATTTACCAGCGCATTGCATTCGCATGTAGGGTACGTTGTATGTGACCGGACTTTAAAGAACGAAGTCCTTCCCTGCCGTTAGCACCTCCACGCCAGTTTCGGTTATACTATTATCGAGCGATAAGTGGAAGTGTTGGGCCAATTCGAGAAAGGGTCACATACAGCAACGTTTCCTCAAATTGCGCGCTCTTTTTGCCATCAGTGGTAGTTGCGGTCCAGGAGTCATCCCAGTGTTGCGTGTCCCAATGGGTACCCAAATTAATCATCTGTGTGCGCATGAGTAACTCCCAATCCCCTCCATGTACGACAGTGCTCACTGGTTCAATGGTAAAACACTGATGGGATTTATAGTCAACCAAAAGGCGACCCTGAAAGACCATGGAAAGACCGCTCACCATTCCAGGCTTCATAGTCCCGACCGCTTTGTTTTTGGCGTAATGAGGGATATTAGGGGCGGTGTGGAACAGTTCGTTGATACCGTGTCCAGTGTAAGTGCGGACCACCGCACAGTTATTGGCTCTCGCAATCGACTCACTACTCCAAGTCAGTGGGAGGAAAACATGTGCCACAAGAGGAACTGACATGGCTTTTCCAATATCACGAAACAGTGCCCCTGGTTTGCACACCCTTATCGCCGCATCTAAACATTCACGCGTCGTTTGAATCAGTTTCGCTGAATCTTCGTCCACAGTTCCGACGGGGTATGTAGCATTAATGTCGCCGTGGAAACCTAAAAGACGACGATCGGATACTGTGAAATCGAGAACTTGAAAAGGGACTACCTTGATAATAAAGCGAGACATCTGTGGGATGAAGTTAGTATAGCGACAACTGAGGAAGGTGGGTAGATCAACCAAGATTGAGGATATCTCCGTCCCTCAAATTTCGTTGGTCAGGAATGCCGTGGCAGATGACCTCATTAATAGATCTTCAACTATATTGGGAGTAGCTCTTACGAAAAGCAAAGATATTGCGTACGTGCAGACAGATTTTGGAAATTTGCGATAACCAAGTGGAGATGGGTATGCATTCCGATCGATGATAGCTTGGTGAACGATTGCATCGATTTCGTCCGTAGTAATTCCCGGGCGCACATGGGATGCAGCAAGGTCAAGCACTTCCCGCCCTAACTGGGGAAGAGAACGAGGGGTAGAATGTGGATGAGAGTTGTCCAAAGGCATGGGGAAGTTGCAATGAGGCATAGACAACGAAAATGACTCGACACTTACACGACACACAGTGCGCATTTTCTCGATTCCATCTAGACTGAGGATACGCGGAGGATGCCCCAACGTGCGCATTTCGGAGATGGGAACACCTGAGTGAAGATGTGTTCGTCACCGCGTATTCTATAATCGGGATAGGCTCACCGTCATCACGCTCGGCATAGTCCGGTCGTGGTATATGATCAGGAACTTGACGCTTCGGTGAAAGCGGATACACAGGTCGCATAGTCCCAGAGTACACGTAATTGGGGAATGGATTGAATGTACCATCTAGACAGAACTATGAACTTGCTATCCAAAAGTCGACGGACAAGGCTCACCTGGGGCAGGGGCACGTGCCAGTTCGTGAACGACTTTATGTGTTTTCTGGTGACTCTGGTAAGAAAGTGTATAATGGCCATTGAATGGAAATGATATGTACCCCTGCGCAACGATCACGGATGGATTAGCTGTGGGAAGGATCTGGAACGGGTAGGTATGCTCACAACTCGCTTTGAAACACTCTTGACCGCAAAAGAAGGAGCCACGTATGCCTAGCCTAGATCGTGTCGGTGAGGGCGGCGGAGTATATTGCTCAAGGCGTACTTGTTGCACGTCGGGCACTCTAGTCGAGATGGAGGGTTTCCTTGAGGGCAATTTGTGCTTTGGCACAGTACAACTGATTGCGAACTCATAAAGCGAAAGTACCTACCTGAGATCTGTTGGTTGGTTGAGCGGCAGCTTCGTCATGCCAAGGGGTGCATCGCCACCTAACGACCGATTTCGGTCTCACGTGACTGATTTTCACACTCAGATCGAACTCCGATTGCTTTTCTCGAGCGAGCAAGGTGTGCCGAGGGCGGCAACCTGGATGTGGGAACACGTGACTGTCTGGACGGCCCCCGCGGGCCGCGGATAAGCGCTGCATATGCCGCATGCATCTTTCAAGAAGAAATGAATGAGCCAGGACTCCTCGCTCAGGCCGTCTTCATGGGATGGCGTGTTTGTATTGAAAATATCTACCCGCTCCAGATCGCCACCGCGCGTATCATGCATGTTTTCTTCTGGTGCGTTTCCTTCAACGTGTGGATGCTTCTATCCTAAACCCTAGAACTGACACAGCTTGACTCACCCCCCTGTGGTGCCAAGCAAAAAACAGGTCGTAGGGTGCGTTGGTCTGTTATCGGAAATGCGTTGGATTGACGAGGCCGTCAACAAGTGACGCTGCAACAAAGGATTAGGGTAAATCTGAGTAGATTTCGCTCCACAAGGCAGGTCGGACTGGCGTGTGATAACAAATTGACTGTGAAACTGTACCCTCGAATAAACCTCGTCGGTTTTTTTTATAGCGTCCTGTGGGGCTTACAATACGAGAGGAGGCCACAATCCGATCGCAGTTTACAGTGCCTGTCAACCCCTTTGACGTGGCAACGCTCGTTCCTCGCTTTTCGTGCCCACAGTAGTCGAGAAATTCCAGCTCTGAGTTGTTTTCGTGCAGCCTACCGTAAATAGCTCGCAAGCATGGTGTAAATTTCACAAAATGAACTTATATAAAGCTCCAGTCTATTCTGATCTTTTATTCGCAAGCGCACGAAGTGTGGCATGTCAGCATCAGTGTCCGTTCAAGTCTCCTGTGCCTACCTGCTCGCGCACAGTGCACACAGGTTTTTCGCTTACCGGGGTCCAGGGTTGGTCGGATACGCTTGGGTAATTAGATGGTCTAAGAGTGATTATCATTGCAAGCATCGCAGGATTATCTGGACAACAACGGGACACTAAGCACTTGAAATGAATGTTGTGCTAGAATCATTAAACTGGTGCCAATAGAGGTACTGAATGAATAAAGCGGATTAGTGTCATAGTGATAATGGGAGTGGTCATTTACTCAGTTTCAAAATTATGCGAGGAATGCGTAATGAAGTGTTTATGTGACAGCAGTGCTCGAAGCGGATTAGAAAAGAAGGTGGCGGATCACAGATGCCGAATGTGCAGGGAGTGGTAAAAAATACACGATGGATGAGCGCAGGGTGAAGCTGAATGCAGCTCGCAAAATCTGTCCGGCGGGATGCCAGCCCGAGGCCTATTCCCCTGAGCGCGTGGATGCAAAAGTCCAACCAGGGAACAGGGGGGTTCAGCGTCGCCGGGGCTCAAAATCAACCTTGAAGGAAGTCGTGCGGTCGTTTGAAGCTTTCCAAAGCTGCTTGAAGTGAGGACGCCCAAAGACCTCAAGAAGAGCAGCTTGATTAGCATTGATCCATTGGACAGAAGGCAGACCGCGGGTCGTGGTATACGACCCCTGTGGGAGCTGTTCCTCGTAGACGAGGGTGACAAGGCCGGTGAGGAGACATTGTACGAGGTTCAGGATGTCGCTGATGGGCTGGACGATGAGTCGCTGGGTTGCGAACACGTCGCTATGGAAGACCATCTGCCATTGGACGCGTCTCTCGGGAGAGAAGAAAGAGGAGGCGTGCATTGGGAGCTGCAACTTCAATTTTGGGCTGAGAGGGAGGCCACTCTGGGAGCGCCAGGGGGAAGGGGCTTCGATGGAGAAGAGCATGCGCGGGTCGGCAGGCTGAGATTCCTGCCAGCCGTGCTGTTGTATGAGCTGGGACTTTAGGGAGAGAAGCCACTTGTGAGCGCGGGCATAGGTGGTGCCCAAAGCTTCGGCAGTGGTGAGGGGTATGCTGGTGCGACGGGCCCAGCTGTCCATGTTGCGGACGTCGCTGGAAAAATGGACCTGGGCAGTAGAGGAGGGTGGGGTTTGCATGAGGGACGAGTGGGAGGGCAGGGGAGACGGAAGAGGGGATTTATAGGGAGAACACGGAGGGGAGGACGGCCTGCCCTTTACCAGGCGTGTATCGATAATCAGCGACCTCGAGGACGGGTGACAGAGAAGGAGGGGGGGAGGGGGGAGGGGAGGGAGGGAGGGAGAGGGGGGCCTTTTGAGGGACGAGGCGGGCGTGGGTCAGGCCACTATAATTGGCGGGTGCGGTGCGATCCCGACCACATTTTTGGCCATTTCGACCCGCGCCGGACGTGCAACGTGTTTCGACGACAAGCCATCTTCTGACACAATCTGCCCACTTTCGGATAAATTTCCCCACGTTTGGCACACAATCCCGCCCCATCTGGGCCAGATCCGCGCAAATATTCGCCCCCCCTCCGCCCTTGACAACGTCCACAACAAGCCCCAAATAGGGCCTGCAGAATGGCACGTGACATTATCGACCCTATGGCCGACAAAGACGCGTTCGACACATGGGCCACCTATCAGGCCTTCCTCGCCGACAAGCAGGTCCGTCCTCGTCCACCCCACCTTCAGCCAGCTCATCCCTGTAGCTCTCCACCCCTCTCGCCGCCATCTTGGCCCTCACCAAGCTTGTCGAGAGGTCCGATGGTATTCTCTCCATCGAATCCGCACCCCGTTCCCATCTGACCCTCCTTCCTAGCCGGCACCATGTTCGAGCTCGTAAAGGCGCTCAACGACGGCGCCAGAGTCTTGAGTGAACGCTCACCCAACCCCATCGGCCTCAACGCCGGCTGTGAGCTGTTCATCGCCTTTGTCACCCTATTTCCACACGATTCCGACGTGAGTGATCCTGCTCCGGACGTGTGTCACCCACATCACTACGCATTCTTCAAAGAGCTTCTCCGATCTCAAAACGGAGCTCGTCAAGCAAGGCCAAAAATACGCCACAGAGGCCCTAACCTATCGCGAGAAAATAGCTGAACTTGCCCTCGGATTCATCAAGGATGATTCCATCGTGAGGGTCCCCGCGTGTTTCACTGCCTCCTTGCGCTCACCTTAACCGTAAGATCCTCACCCATTCCTATTCCAGAGTCGTCATGAAAACCCTCCTACGTGCACACGAGAGGAAGCGGATATCAGTCTATGTCACAGAAGCAAGACCTCGTGGCCTCGGGTCAGATCTTTTCCATACTGTCTTGGCTTCTCGAATTTGGAAATCACTGACCTCACGCGTCAGTCTCCGAACCTATGATGAACTTATTGCAGCCGGAATCCCCTGCACGATCGTACTCGACTCGGCTGTATCATATGTCATGGATAAAGTCGACTTCGTTCTAGTTGGCTCAGAAGCGGTAGTAGAGAGTGGTGGCTTGATCAATGCCGTCGGCAGCAACCAAATAGCAATAATCGCAAAAGCTGCCAACATTCCATTCTACGCCCTCGCAGAGAGGTTTGTGCCGTAATTCTCACCATGACTCGTGCTGACGCCACCGTCACACCTCGTTCTTCAAGCTACAAGTTTCATCGACTATTTCCGCTCTCACAGTATGACCTTCCAACCCATAATCCCAGCATACTTGCATTCCCCTTGCCGTCTCCTTCCTCAACCCAGCCTGCTTTTCAAAACAAGAACTCATCGACTACAACGACCAGTGAAGATAAATCAACGCCTGAACTGCCGAGGACTATGACGCACGAGCAGATTGCATGCCATCCGGATGTGGATTACACAAGGTGATAATCAAATTCTGCAATGCGTGTTGTTTTCTGATCCCACGCAGGCCTGATCTCATTACCCTTGTGTTCTCCGACGTGGGTAGTCTTACCCCTGAGGGAGTTAGCCAATATCTTGTCGGAATGTTTGCGGGATGATCGCATTCCATCGTGGATTCTTCATGTTGCACCGGATATATTCAGGGTATGCGATAAAGTTTACGATAACCTTTCTCGATTGGAGATCAGCTGCAGATACGTTTACGAAATTTATCACCCAACCTACGGAGGTCAAGGTAGTGAATGCTATGGATAAGCAAACTTGGCATTGCGTTTGCGGCGCCTCAAAAACACGAACACGCGTCTTCCTGCGGGAAAGCTCGAGAAGCATGTAGAACCCAAAACCGGTTCATCAAACTGATCAGACTTCGATAAACGGTGCATTTTCCCTTGAGAAACTGAGATTTTCGAGATTAACCGCGAAATCGGTGCGGAGATAACAAGCGGAGCGCTCGCTGAAACAACTACCGTTCATCCAGTTCTGTCTAAAATGAGAGAGATACCGCGAGGCTTGCCGCATCAGAAAGCACCGCGGTAGTTCTCCTTGGAGCTTTGTTCCGTTCCGCCCTTGGATGCGATCCAAAGAATGTCAGGGAAATTGCGGTAGAGGCTGATCACGAGGTAGCTATATAACCATCGGTATGCCGTCCCGACAATAAAATGCATACACGACCATTAGTGCGATACCGCCAACGCGGTTCCGATAGGGATCGTTTTGCCTCGCCGTCGCCAGCCCCTCTTCGCTGGGATGCATTTACATCCGTAAAGGAGATTGTTTTGGCTTCTTTTAGTTTTAACTTTTTAGCGGATTCCCCACTAAAGAAACGGAGCATTTAGTTCTATATGCCCCAAATGTACAATGCAGAACTGAGCGAAAATAGCTCTGCCCGAGGAACACCGAACGGATCCCTCGTGCAGCATGCTGCCACATTAATGCGACCAGATGGATTCAGTGATAGTCCAAGCAAAACAAACAGACCGATACCTAATCGATGACACACGGCAATATCACGACGATCTGACTTGTCTCAAAATTACTTTTGCCTCTCCCCGCCTTTAAAATGGGGTTGGGAGCCGGGTGGTTCCCCACCTCGATAAAATCCCCATCACGACCCACTTCAATATGTGCCACTGGAGAAGGTTGGAAAGTCCTCATCTTATGACCGTTTTTAAGCCCTGCTGACCCAGTGACCCACGCTCGGAATAGAGTGCAGAACACTTACAAGAGCTGTGGGCACGTCTACGACCTGGTTCGACTATTGGCTTCGTCCGCGTATCCTGAGTGTCTTGACTGATGACTCACACAGCCCGATCAAATGGTTGGTCATGGCCATCCAGGATGAAACTTATTCATCAGTTATTAGATTCAATGCGACAATCGATATTGCAGGTTCAGCTCGACTCATCCAAGCACCTGTGTTCCTCCTGCATGCACCGACACGTGCTGGCAATAGTGAGGACTTGATCTATATTATTTGAGACGACACGCTGACTCCATCATTAGCCGTCAGTTTCCACAGCAATACAGTGAGTGCACAGCCGGATTTGACACGGCGTCACAGAAACACTGACGGTGGATGGGCGGCATGCAGATCCCCAGATAGACTCCGACTGCCCACTTTGTGTACAACAAGGAAGAGGCTAAGAAGGTCATAGGTCTGCTGCAGCGATGAGGCAGCGTGAAACTCTCAGTTGAGATCGTCAACAGTGATGTAACTGCGATTGGGATGAATATAAGTTTTGTAGTGAGAATTAAAACCGAAGAAAAAGTACTTCGCACCATATCAGGAGATGATGAGGGATAAACCACAGGGCCATCAGAAAACAGTGTCAGCAAACGGGAGAAAGTGAGGAGACGGATAGGAACCAGCGAGAAGAATAAATATTCGAAATCTGTCATGGTGTTGTAATAATTTCGTAAAACTCAGCTCACCAAACAGACGGAACAGCGCAAGAGATGCGGCGTTCAGTATAGACCGAGGACTGCTGCGCTACAGCAATTGGCAATTTTGTCAGGTGGTGGTGTCACCAGCCTTCATTTTTTGTCAAAATATATCACAGACGTGGCGAAAAAGTTACCACGAGGCTACGGGCTGCAAAACGGAAGAAAAGGACCGCTCCAAATGCAACTGAGAAAACCGACATTCTTCGGTATCCTTTGGATCATCTGGGACGAGATTTGTCGGAGGTTCAAGCTCGCGAGCACAGTTTTGACACGGACACGCAATGAGACACTCACTGAGAGTACTCGAGATTTGGGAGTGCACGAGGCGCGTACCGAAATGAAGCGATCAGATCCGCGGGTGTAAGTAACACCCACAAGCCATCCGACTATGACTTTGGCTTCGGTCTGAGTTGGCGGTTCAGGCTCCCGCGACTCTGTCCGTGACGGAACGAGAATATGAGGTGGTGGCATGCCAAGCGTGGATGCCTGTGCGTTTGAAAGTTCCTAGGGAGACAACTTGTAGGTCAGTAATAAGTAATAGATCCGCTGAAGAGCAGGTCTTCACATATTCCTTACGTGATCGTTTGGTGGCGTTGGTTCTTGGATCCTAACCGGACCTTCCGTTGACACTGCTCGCTATCATGGGAGCTCCTCCCAACGAATATTCCGTCTCCACGCAGTGGTTGTTCCCTATCGATGCTCTCCGATGCACTCCAAGTGTAGCCACATCCGGTTACTCCGTCGGAAAAGAACTGTATGATCGTGCCAGGGGTGTCGAATTCTTGTTCCGGTTGGGTTCTTCCCTCGGACTGTCAGCAATCCTTGTCGTGTTCTTTCGCGTCTGAAATCTCATTCTCCTCTTGCCCTATTATATGCCACAGGCCTTCCTCGGCAATGTTCACCGCAGCAACTTGGTTTCACCGGTTTTTCGTCAGATTCTCTATGGAGGATTATCACAGACAAGTAGCCACCCCTCTCATTCATCACTCGTGTATTCAGTACTTTGATAGGACGTCGCTGCTGCATGCATATTTTTAGCGACTAAGACTGAGGAATGTGGCAGAAAGTTACGTGACGTTGCAAGGGTGTGCCAGTCCAAGATCACTGGAACAGATGTTTCACACATCCCGGCTGAAAGTGTGGCAAGTATGCCTTCCCGTTAGAGTTACTCGAATCTCCTCATAGGTTTCACCAGGAGGTCGAGCAGCAGCAGACAGCGATCCTCCTCACCGAGGAAGCCCTTCTTGAAGCACTTTGTTTCGATTTCGTGACAACCAGCCCCCACGCAATTCTGGTTGACCTTTTTGACACACAGCAAGCGAGTACTCAAGTTCAAGATTACGCATGGAGCCTGGCCCACGATTCGTGAGTTCCTTCCTATCGATCATGGGTACATTGCCCACGCACACAGCAGATACCGCACGCCACTGTGCATTTTTTTTCTGCCTCGTATCATTGCGGCTGCATGTTTTATTCTGGCGCAACGTGTAGCTGAAGGACCTCATACACCCTCGCTAGATGCTCGGATATCCGCATCTCCGCCATCTGCCTCGCTTCCGACGCCTCCGTCACACAAACCCGGCTCCCCAGATGCTTCTCGCTTCGCCGTTGACTATTTCGGGTTCTCTGAGTCAGAATTACAGAATCTTGCAGGTCAGAATGACATTCCCCGGTTCGAGTCTGTGGCTCAAGTCGACCGTCCAGATGCTCTCAGTATAATGCTGGAATTTTACGCGGCTCAGGATCCACAGATGACCCTACACGTTTCCTCACTTACATCGGTCAGTCTTCGCAAGAACCGTCTGAATCGCTTTCTGATCTGGAGCAGATCACCCCACCAGCCCACACCCCGCGGCCGAAATTGTATGAACCATTCTCGCAGTTACTGCCCGCAGTGCCCGTGGTAGTAAACAACAGCAGTTTGACACCGGAGTCATTTCACGGAAATACGTCTCCCTCGATGACGCCCTCCCAGCCGCCTGTCATGAAGACGACACTGGAGACACAAAGTAAAGCTTCACGACTTGATCTGAGCTGAGCTACTCAAAAATCAGCGCGGGACGTACAGTATACCTTTCTGAGCACGCTCATCTCAGGGGCGTTCTATGATTGGGTTTATCGAACCCGCAATCTTACATTCCATATCTGGAGTGGTAACGAACCCTGTAAATACTCTGTTGGACTCCAAGATGGAGTACATGCCCGTCGAGAATCAGCTGCAACTGAACCTCTGGTTCTTTACAGCTCGGAGGTTACAACTGTCTGAGCGGACATGGAGTGCAGTCGATCAATTGAAGCAGTAAAGGAACCCCAAGCTCATTACACCATCAAACCAGGAGTCCTGAGGGCTTGATCATACAGTAGAACTCCGAGTAGCCTAGTAAAGATTATTCCTCAAGCACCTACATGGACGGGGCGTTGATCTTGACTATCAAATACTCATCAGAATCAGCCCATACCCATGCCGACCATGCCGTGCTGTAGGTTTGCTCAGCGAGAAACGGCAAAGGTTTAGTGATGTTTTCAAGGAAGCTTACAAAGTCCAGCAAATCTCGTTACCCATATATTGTGCTGGCGTAGTGGGGATCGGAAGGTATAACTAAATACACCTAGATACAGGTACATGCTGTATTTATATACAATCTGCATTAGACTGTACGCTACTCTTCTAATCAAGCGGCCAAAAGCGCTACTGCTTCGGCGGGCTCTTCGCGAGATATGTCGCGTGGCGTTGCAACCAAAAGTTGTCTGTGATGTACCAGCTCATAGGAGATTTCAGGAACTACAAACCCACCAGGATAGCCCATTGCAGATATTAACCAGAAAACAAGGACCTCCAGAATCGTCGGCATACGAGAGTCAAATGCCCAGACAGGGGACACAAATGAAGCAGTCCAGCCTTGAACCACATGTTCGACAAGAGATAGTCAACTAGCTTTCTGAAGACACTTACCAGCAGAGAAGACTCCGAAAACCCAATGTGTGTAGGTGGTGACGATGAACCATGGACAATCTCTACAGATGCAGGTATCCCAGATCTTCCCAACTGGTCAGTACAGTACTATCTTGCCGATGCATTTAGATAGGCAAGAACCTTGCTCCAGAGCCATTCCTTGCCATGGAGAGTATTCTGTGCTCTATCTCCTAACGAGTCTAAAGAGGTGCGATCAGGAAACTAAGATCTATTAGTTCCTTCGAAACCCCGCTGAGCCGGGTGGCTACATACCGACTGCCCTCGAGCAAATTCTTGTAGATCTTTTACGGATAGCACCCAAGGTGGCATCAAGAACAGACATAACGCATGCTGCGAAGATGTCGTTTTGCCTTGGTCACTTTTGACATGTGACCACGTTGAGGTCTTCAGAAAGGGACCCTCCTCACAGGGAAGGAATTTCCATGAGTTTGAATCCGCATACAAGAGACTCAAAACGCGGCGAATGCTTTCCAGGGGAAACATGTCAACCCAGACAAACACCCTTTTAGTCTTCGTTAGACCGTCAGCACGTGAAAGCAACTGGCCAGACATACCGTTCAATATCTTCGGCACGTGCAAGGGGCAGAGGAACTATGGAGAAGAACGGTTCGCAAGGAATAGTCAAGCGTTCTCCTGTACGCTCATCTTCGTCGTTCACGCCTAATGATTTGCATGGCACAAATTCCTCCACCCCTGAGTCTGGTGGTTAGCTGTGCGCGCACAGGCCTGGTGGTGTTCACGAACAGTCTGAAATTATATCGTTGAATAGCGTAGCGTCGATTGTATGGACGAGTCTCAATTTGCGGTACCGTTCTGGGCGAACGTTCAAAGAGACGTGGGGCGATCCAGTTTCACCACGAGGGGAACGGTAAGCCATGACCGGGAGCCTCGCTTCCCGTATATAACATCGCAAGTTGTCTGATGCTCTGGACGCCATATTCAAGAACAGCAACAAAGCCAGGAGTTCCCAGAAGACGAGGGGGAATGCAGAGGCCGAAAACACGGGGGGCAGCTAGCTGTGAGGTACAAATTTCAGCAATCGTTCAAATACAACTAACCGCCCATGACCGGTTGACCTGACAGAGTCTCCATAGAAACCTGGCACGATCTTTCCAAGTTGAATATTAATGACCGTCAGTCACATCGGGAAAACCTGCAGAAGAACAACACGAACCAAAATGATATAGAGTACTGTACCAAATTTGGAACAAAGCAACTTAAAATGTTCCGGGATATCAATTTAATTAATTACATAATTGCGTGGAGCATACTACACTTTTTGTACCAAGTAGCTAATTTGAAACCCAGACTGCGTTTTCAAACTCAGGTGGGCTACACTCGCGTTCGAGCCAACTTCCACCGAGCAGCACAGTGTACTAGAACGACTATTGTTGTAGCGATTTCAAACTCAGGCTATGCGCACATAAGTCACGAAAAGAGAGAGGAAATGACATATTCCTGCTACGGTATTAGTGGTGGGTTTTTCATTTCCCCCCCTCGAACACTTTGGCGGGCGTTTGCAGGTTGCTATAGTTTCTATTTGGCGATGTTTTCGTTCTTTTGTATGCGTGGGTGTTTGGTTGACATCCCGAGTCCCGACATTGTGTGCTGTCTTGAAAGCTTGACCGCCCTCCGACTCGGTTTGCTTTTGACCGCATCATCCATTATTGATTTGCCTCGCCGGTGCGTCGCGATCTGCCGTCAATCAATTGTTTCCCGTCCTTTAGGCCCACTGGGTGCTTCTATGCGCCGATCCTTTGCGTCGTCCGACGCGGTTCTTGCTTGATGCTGCACAGCGAGTCAATCCTTTTGTGGGTCCATCGGTTGTCGATGAACGTTCTGTACCTCGATTGGATGATCAGACTGAGTCTTTGACAGTGGCCCAGAATGCATTGAGCGTCGCTCTGCGTTGTACCTCGAATCGAGGACATGTCATGGTGTTTGAGGAGGATGGCGTGGTTCTAAGGAACGTGTGTTCCCTGCATGGTATTTGTGGCGACATGATAGATGATGTTGCCCGCTGTTGGGTGGTCGACCATTTGTTTTCGGGTGCGTGTGCGCGCCACGGGGATGTGCGAGAAGGTTGGATTGGATTGTAGTACAAAGATTCCGTTTGTGCTGATGAGTCGCAGCGCAGATGACGACGGCCTCTCGTATACTGTGTTATGCACTCGACTGTGTATTGGCTCGTCCAACGTTCTATTTTATGGAGTCACTGAGGTCAGTGTTGTGACGCCTGGTATTGTCGGGAGGGTCAACAATCGGATAGATCTTGTCGAACTCTTGCAGACATGGGTCAGATGCGCAATCCGACTACGATGATCCCGCGAGGATGTTCGCTCAGCTTGAACGACTCACCAAGGGAGCGCTATTGGGCTTGTGCAGACAGCACAATTTACCTCTTGACGGCTGCGAGACACTGCGAGATGGCCTGGCATCGCATGTCACACGCGGAGAGTGTGCGTTGCGCGCAGATCCATGAGTGAGTGCACATGTCTTATTAGAGTAGTCAACGAGAAGGCGGCTTTCGCCGCGATCAATATTGCCGATTTGAGTGACAACCCGCCACGGATGTAGCCTTTCGTCAATTATTTCAAGCTGGTGCTTGAAGTATTGATAGTAGCAAGCTCAAATCCCATTCTGACGGTGAGCCCCAGGTGACCACAACGGAGGGCCCTCATGGGCCTGTCGTCGGTCGTCGGGGCATCCGAATCGGCTAAAGTTTTTGTCCAACTGACCAAAGTGGAATTTTCAACTTTCACGCATGTCGACATATGTACCGAGTTGCCATGCTCGTCCAACCAACCTCTCGGATATCTGCCCTTCCCCACTGCTTCAGTGCTTCATTCAAACAACCACTCTCCAACATACCTTATGTTCTCCGATTACAGTCATCCTCAGCACTATTTGGGTTTTGAGCTTCCCGTTGATTGACGTCGGCTCCAGAACCTGTCAACCATATACTTACATAGCTTCAGGTGACGATTGTGAATAATTTGCAGTTCATCAATATGGCTCGATGCCATAGTCGCACCGCACACTATTCATACACTTTGAGTCAAGAAAATACATGTGGGCTCTGAATGAAAGCTCGATGCATTCCGGCTGATCCAACGTGTCGTTCAAATAACGAATCTGCATTATGTGTAAGATTATAATGTATATTTGTACTGACTAGCTATGCAGCGGCAAGCGCCAGCGCGGCCGCGATGTGCTGAACCTGGACAACCGCTTTTACGATTTCATAGCTCCCACCGTAACCGGGCCACCGATCTGGCAACTGGAACAGACAGAGGGACTAATACGGATCGGGTTTTTGACGGGCAACGCCATCAATCTAATACAAGACTGGGATTTGCATCCTTGAGCTTAGGTTAGCAAACTCTCCCTCCGGCCGCTTTGAGAACACATCCTCACCAACGGGATGCACGTGCCTTCTACTGAAGAGACAGTTGGGTCTCAGGCAGTCCTGCACTCGTGTCGACATGGATACGAAATGGCCACAAGGGGTGTGGTAGCGACCGTCAATTATCTGGAACGGAATGACCGTTGTTAGGCGTGATTCTGAACGAACGAAGCACGTACATTATGACACATCTTAAGAAGTAAAAACTGGGTTGGAGGGAGCCTCGATGAGCTAACACAAGCTCAAGGGTGGTTATAAGTTGTCCCCAGTAAGTGTACTATCGTCATGGCTGATGGATTTTATGTGGATGCCGCGGTTGTGTCACAAACGCGCACGGAAACCTCGTTTCCTACGGTCGCCGGTCACATTGGCAGACAAGGTGAGGCGAAGCAGATACATGGCAGAATTAGGCCAGAACACAAATAAATAATGCGTTGCACGAACCAGTGTGCAGCCCCTTTCCAGCCATCTACAGTGCTGGATGCATGACAAATTTTAAATGTACGGAGCTCGTTTTTGACGGGGAGCGAAAGTATAATCACATTTTACTTCATGCTCTCGATCGATATCATCATAATACACCACCAGCATCAGCATACGCCTTCATATCGCGTTTTTTTCTCGGCGGATTAATGAAATGAGCTTGAGCCATTCTTGTCCTTTCACGAGGTGCAAGATAATTTATCTCCGATGCCATGAAGCGGTGCATCGCAGCAGAAGAACACTATTCATCGATTCATCGTGGTAAACACGAGGTGTAGAGGGCGCGGCGGACAAATTGAGGAAGGCTATCAAGTGAGAAATTCGAGCCATTCACCTCGCTAGCTGTCAGTGCCGTCGATACGACTGATGGAATCGTCCAAGTTGGCCACCTGATAGCTTATTGTGCACTGGAACCTTGTTGGCTTGATAGGATCTTAAAGTTGACTGTCAGTAATTGAATTGCAGTGATAACATGAGGCCAATCAAAAATTGGACAACGATCGCCACCAGTCAAGCGTCGCCTGAAAGCATTTTCATAAGGGTCTTCGGCTCTTGGTCAGTCATCGCAGACAAACCCCACAAATCGCTACGCCCCCAAGCATTTCACACCCTGAAGGTCTCGCCGCACTCCCAAACATGGGTCTCGTCATTTAGCGGCGGCAGCGACTGTATCACCAAAGGTAGCCGTGCACGGTGAAGGGGTCATGAAATTGATCGAATTTGTTATAGAGCTGATCTGTATTATGAGATTCTGCACGAAGTTTCCACACGCGCGGGAAATTAGGCAGAGAAGGTCGAAGGTAACGAGAGGTGACTAGTCACCAGTCACCATCAACAGGACAGCTTAGAATCGTGTAGCATACACTTTTGAAAGCATGGGCTTCGCTCAGCCACCCCGCCGACGTATCGTACTGACCAGTTGCACCTTTTTTCTGACCTACGGGAACGTGTGTAGTCAGTACGCATGGACAAGAAGCTAGGAGGTCTGTACATGCCGCATCGGCAAACCGTTTTCTCCACCGTTCGCTGCGAAGACGTGCCCTTTTGTCGCCTTTCTTTTCGTGCCGAACAGTCAGTGCAATCTCTTTGGCTACACGGTTTTGCCGTAAACGCATGTTAAGCTGGTGAAAAGCATTCTGCAGATCCCCGTTCCGAACAGCGAGCCGTCTGCCTGTATCGAACATTCGGCATTAAGCAATGAGGGCGTCGACGGACATACCTGTCCATGTGTCTGGAGGTAGAGGGAGCTTCAGGTTACTGCTTTTGTCGGCCCACATATCGGCAGGTGACTTGTGCTCTGGCAGCGATCCTTTGAAATCGAGTGCTTTCCCTAACATGTCCTTCACGTCGAAACCACCCAGGTTGGGCGATGTGGAAGAGAACCGGGAAGTATATCGAGCACTGCTAAAAATTGTTGCAGGGCTCGACGCCGCACGACAGCCGGGCAGTGAAGGAACAACATATCGTAGAATAGCTGGGACAAGCTGACGCTTCCAGGACATAATCCCGTCGTGTCAATACAGGGCTGAATCAAGTTGAAAATGTTCTGACTAAATGTAGTAATCTTACCTCGGAACCAATTTGTCGGGTATCGGATGAACTATGTCTTCCGTCCTGCAGGAGGAGTTCGAGGTTGTGAAGTCCTTCATGTATCCGCCCCATCTTTGCTCACTGAAAACCAGGTTCTCGAGGCCATATACCCCTCAGAGCTATCAAGTTCGTGTCCGATAAATTTCTCCTACAGTTCGTTCGTCCAACACTCATGTAAAGTCATATCGGACAGACAGATCGAGATCGATGTCGAACCAGACATTGTTGTAGATGGCGCAGAACCCTGTGAGCCACCTGATCAAATCTCCCGTTCGCAACCAAATTTATATCAGGGTGCGGAAGAAAGTCAAGCTAAAATTAACAGTCTTTTACATCGATAACTACCCCGATGCCCTGCCCGAACTACGGCTGGAGGCTGTTAACGGAGAAATTAATGAATCAGAGAGTAAGGCACTTTCGAAGAGTATTTTGGATGTGGTATGTCGCGGCTTTCGTTCCAAAGACTGAATATTTGAGTACGCTGCAGGGGGAAGAAAACAAGGGCATGGCGATGACGTTCACATTGGTTTCGCATCTCAGGGAAAAACTGTCAGGTTTGGTGGAAAATCGTGTAAAGGCACGCATAGCAGAGGAGCGCGAAAGGGAGCGTCTGACAATTGAAGTGAGGTCTCACTTGGATTCCATAGCCCCGGAATGTTGATTATCTACTATATCAGGCGGAGGAGGCGCGCACTCGAGGAACCCCCGTCACGATCGAGTCTTTCAAGGCCTGGAAGATCAACTTTGACAAGGAAGTATCACAGAGAAAGATACGGGATGAAGAAGAGAAGTTACGTGCCCTCACTCCAAAAGAGAGGGAGGAGGTCAAGAAAATCGGAACTCGCTTGACTGGTTCGCGATCTCTCACCACCCTCCTGCCCTCTAACGAGCGTTGTTAACAGGTCGCCAACTGTTTGAAAGAAACCGGAACCTCGAGCACGAAGATGACAGTCTCATGGAGGAAGGGACTGTCTCTGTTGACTTTAGTCAGTACGACCGCACTCAGGTGGTGGAAGAAGACAACGAGGAGGACCGTGTGCGCTTTAGCGATAGTGATTGAGGATCAATTCTTTCACTGTGATATGAGCACAAGGTGGCACGGGAATCATATGCGTTGTATCCAGTCTAGCTTCTAAATCGTGATCTACAGGCCTGCTATCATGCCTGTTTCCACCTCGGCACCGATGATAATGAGCTCCTCGCCAACAACCTTGCAGCCTAGTCTCTCTAACCCTACCTCCGTCAAGAGTCCATCTACCTCCCGAAGCATCTTGATGTTCTGTCTATTTTGGCAAACATCTTCTGCCGTAGCACGCAGCCATTCGATCACTGGAGTACATATCCATCGCCTCACCTGACCCCAGCCATCATCCGATTCAAACCATCCGAGGTGGCCGCCATTAGAAGTTACGACCGTCACTACCCAATCGTTATCTTCCTTTGGAACTTCTTGAATGACTGGATCATCTGCAGCATTGATTGAGAGGAAGGGTATCCGTATGTTTCCGAGCACCTTGTGACTAGAGGCATATTCGTAATATTCAAATGCAGATGCAAAAGGCCAAGGAGGCGAAGGACCGCCTCCGATCCTGGTAAAGACCTGATCGAACGTCTCGATGGTGGGCCAACTCAAGGCACAGGCTAGAGTCGCGGCTTCAGCAATAGCGAGGTTAGAATCGCGGGTAAGCAAGGAAGTGTGCTTCCTGAGAATATTCACGAGATTTTGTCCCATTCCCCTGGAGTATACGTGGCGTCCAATGTATGTCGAATTGAGCCTGATCATGATTGAGCGGATGCCGGATCATGAATTAAGGCAAATGCTTACTTGCGGACATTCGCTATCAAATCCCAAGGCTGCGTGATGAAGGGGGTTAATTTCACCTTCATAAAGTAGAAAGGTGCAACCTACACATCCTAGGACACATGCCGACTGAAAGCGGCAGTGCTCCCCTTCCTCGGCAATGTAACGGGTCATCACATTTGCTCCGAGGGAAAAGGAGAGTCCTAGTAGGGGAGCACCCGGGAATTTGTTGGATATATAGAATACAGCTTGACGTAGGTCATCCGTAACTCCCGCAGAGTAAAGCTGGGGACTCGTGACGGGCACACCTGCACCTGCAAGTGGCCAGTTTCATTAGCACGTGTCTTTATAGTGAGTTACGATACCACGCACATCCGCGGAAATTGATAACCACCGCACGATAGCCAAGTCCGCCTTGTGAGACCGCTCGACAAGCGGGTGCCAGTATAGCCCTCACGTATGATTCATACGAGCCTTGAGGAGTCTCAACGGACGGATTACGCATGCAACAAAGAAGATTATACCTCCAGTCAGTCCGTGCGTGACTACGACAATTGGTGTGTCAGACGGCATGTCGGTGTCATCCACTGGAGTGAAGTCGAGTCCCCTAAGCAGTATGACTATCAGACGTGTACGGCATTATCACAATTGGGGACTGACAGTGTTGCGCCATCCTTTAAACGGAGAAAAGTTCTAAACCATGGTCTGAGAGGCGAACTGGATGTAGATGGTTGTTCTTACCTCTTGTAATTCACCTTGTCTCTCTGTGAAAAATCGCCGAGGACGCAGTACAGGGTCTGCATGTGGCCACTGATGGAAGATTAATTTTATTTTAGAACCAAACATCGCCGTACGAGACCTCGGAAGCCACCAAGCGGGCTGAAACTTGGAATGCAGGCTGGGACATCTTTTCTGCACGAATTCTTGAAGAGATATGAGTTCGTTTCCAAGCAGCCCCTTGGTCTGGATGAGAGCGGGAACTGTAGGATAGCTGACTTGTGGTGTACGATCCTGGGACGAGTGGTTGAAGGGAAAACTCATGGTTGTCCAGTGGGAGGTGCTTGGAGCCGAACAAGACTCATATGACATTTATTTAACGCAGCATCGATCAGTCTCGACGAGAAAGGCCAGGTCGCGGCCCTCGTCGAACCAGTCACGGTCACTTGCCACCCGCCGTCATGTCCCTGTACAAGACCCAGCGCTGTCGTGTAGGTCCCCCCGTCCATCCATCGCCCATCGTCTGATCCCCCGTCCGCAAGCACTTCGACGAGGCAGGCAATCCCATCAAGCCGTACTGCTCCCAGGGCAACAAGTGTCGGCGCGTATCTACTGACTAGCCCCGACGACGTGGACACGTCAGGCTTAACCCCCCTCTAGGTTCATCCACCCAAACGATCACCAATGGGCCAAGCTCAAACGTAGGAATGATGACACCCCTCCCCCGGAGAATCGCGAGGCTGTGAGATCAAAGGCCAAGAATAGGCTCCAATCGTCCCCAGGCAGCCCTCTTCAGCGTCAACGTTCCTCACCATTGATACCACAGACGGACTTGTTCAAGCGCAAACAAAAAGATACTCCTCGCCAACATGACCATCGAGACTGGTCTGTCCGGAATGGCGATCGTAGCCGTGATTCTGATTCTTGGGGTCATGCCCGAGAGTGCAATGGCCCTTTTGAACAGGGATATTCTTTGAAGAGAGCGAATGACGAAGGCGACCCATATCCAAACCAGCGACCGAAGCTCTCTGAAAGAGTGTGTTGTCCGACACGTCATGTGTGTGATCGACGCTGACTTGTCGCTAGATCTTGCATAGATCCGCCTCCGGGAGTGGATCCAACAACACTCGCCACGCAACCCAGACGGACAAGATTACTTCACACGTCTCTGAATGTGACCCGAAAACAACGGCAAAAGTTTCAGATACCTTCCATCGCCTTGCAAAGTTGGCCTTCATTGTTTCGTCGTTCAAGACAACTAACCTGTGGATCAGATTATGTTGCGAAATAGTCCAGGATACCTGCTTCCTGGATCGAGAGGAAGATAGGCTGAAAGCCTTCACCGGTCTCTCCTCGGAACTCTCGAGAGCCGTCCCCGGCGCCGCAATGGCGGTGACCCCGGCACTCGCTACAGTCATAACTGGCCATACTCGGACTAGGGTGCGACTAGAAAATCACGTGGAGGAGCTCGAGACACTGTGGAAGACGCTGTTCTCTACACTGGAAAGCGACATATCCAAGGTCATTGGCTCCCGTTTGGAGCAGGCGATGACCCTTCTGGATAAGGAGAGGGACAGTGCACTTCGAGTGATAACACGTTCGCAGAGACTCGTCGGCGATAGGCTGTACGACGGAACATCAGGGCCTCGCCACTGGACAGATGGCTGGAGAGAGACGGCCACAGACAGGACTACTACCTTGTCGGAGCAGGGCGCAATGTTTGTTAACGGTGGCCTAGGTTTAAACGCGTCATCCGAAGAAACGCGTCATCATGAAAGTTCCACTTCCTTATCGCTGGTGCCAACACAGGAAGGGGACCTTGGAACGAGTCTAAGGATTGTGCTTGAAGACATGAAAACGCAGATGGATAGGCAGACAAGGGCGATCGAGTTGCTAGCAAAGGAAAATCATCAGGTTTGTCGGTATCAGTCGGAGCAACGTGCAGCTAAATACGATCACTCTCAGCTGAAATCTGCGACAGAGCGTGTTCCTCCGCTGTTTATCCCGACAGATTCCACCTCATCTTCCCCGAGGAAACCATCGATCCTCTAAAGCAAAGTCTATACGGCGCTTCAGCAAGCGATTGGCCGCGTTTATCGAGCTCCGCGAATGTGTGCAGTTCAAGGGTCATCGCACGTCCGGATTGCTACTCTGCTGCACCACTGGATAATGCCGACTTGTCCTTGTTCTCTGGGTTTCCTTCTTGGAAGTAGATTTTGTAGTTGTTCGAACTTCGTACAGTTTGAATGTGAATGAGTGAATGAATCCAGGCCCATCAGTCACGTGCGCCCAACGCGACTTGAACGTTTCTCCCACCTCGATCAAACGCTGGCACAAGATTCGTCCTCAGCTCAGCTGCTCGTCGTCCCGCACGTTCTCCACTTACCACACAGCTTTCGCGTCGTCGTCCATCGCGACATGGACGCAGCATCCACCAGCTGCCCGACTCCACCTCCAGCCAACGCGGACGCGGTTAACGCATCACCCCTTCGAGAGCGTGATGTCCCGCTGCAATCGCCAGACAGACCATCTATTCCGGTCGTTGCGCAGCTGCGAATTATGAAAGCAGGTACATTTGATTCTCCTGTCCGTCGATCACCGCGGCTGTCTTGTCTTCCGCCACCGCAACCACCAGTGCAGTGTCGGGACACGCAAGACTTGGATGAGTGTAGCGACGACGAGTCCGAAAGTGTCAACGATGTTACTCTTCACCTCTCTCGTGAAGAAACACCCGAGAATGATGCCCTTCCGCCAGACGGTGAGTGACAACGCACTCGAGTGTATTCCTGTTAACATCATTACGTCCTAGAACCTTCCACGGTACTTGCGAACAGGATTATACGAGCACACGATAACCCCTCTCCCCCACCGCAGGACCTTGCACACCCTGGCATTAACTACGTGCCTGGGAAAGACGGTCAATTCCCTGTGCTCGATGTATCCGCACCTCCGAGCCCATTTCGCCCTATAAACCTTTTGGAACGGTTGAACCAGCTCTCGGCTCCCCCATTTGATCCATCATGTAGCGTCCGGACTCCAATTCTGGGTGATCGACCAGAGACATCAGAGCCCGGTATCATTCTCCCACGTGGTTTCATCTTATCTGAATCCTGTTCACCATCTGTTACATCTATGCCCATGAAAAGCATCCCCCACAAGGACGTGGCATCTGCTGACACAATTCCTTCATCCTCAACCCAATGTGCGGTCGACGATCCTCGTTCAGCATCGTCACAGTATGTATGTGAGCATGCTAACCTTGTAGACGACGCTGGAGTTGATACACCTGTCGTTGGACTACATGGACAGTTGATAACCGTGACTAGTTCTCTTGACTCCGAGGTTTTCAGTTCCTCTCCAACACCGGCTGTTGATCCCTCGTTAAATCCTGCCGTACCCCCCGCTTTGGATGACCGTCCGCGAGGGCTTCTGCCACGCTCTGGACGGCAGAGCTACCGCTCTTCACCTCTCGCACCCAATGCAAAGACATCCTCATCCCCGCCGTCAAATGAGACTGGTAAGGCTTCACCAGCTACTGAGACGATGGTTCCTGGCGGGCAAGACAACGACGGAGAAGAAATGTTGTCTACGGACAATAGTAACATGTCTGTTTTGAGGGGGGAGCAGGAAAGCCAGTGCGGAGCGACAAGCACGAAGGGGGTCAATGCCAACTCGTACCAGAGACTGGATTCTCTTTCTCCTCATTCTACCAATGTGCTCACCGGACTGTGTTTGCCCTCAGAATCAACCTCATCTGTTGAGCGATCAGCTGTACCTGTGGATTCCATCCCCGTTCAACATCCGCCAACGACACCGTCTCGGACACCAAAGCCTCCAGTAATGCGTCCCGATTTTTCTCGGTCAACTGTTCAACGTCCAGTCATTGCTCCTACGCCAGTGCGAGCGAACAACGGTGCTCGGAAGTTAAATTCTCCTGCCAAGTTCCCGTTTGAAGTCGATGACATCTATCGCACTCCTGCGCAAAGAGTACCAATTGAAACCGCTCTTGCACGCGGGACTTCTTCGTTCCAGAGGAGAGTACAGGTAGCTGCGGGGTCAGATCAATCTCAGCTGGGACGCTTTCTGACGATAAGAACCCCCGTCTTCACGCGTCCAGCTCTTGATGACCCATCTCGCAGCCCAGCGAAGCGGATACCTGTTACGGACTTGGTGGCCTCTCCAACAAGGGGGGATGAGGCCCCAGGTTCCCCCACGCGACTCGGTCTCCGTGCCAGGAGCGCATCCGTGGAGCCGCGCCCCCTGCGACCTATCCTTGCTCGCAGTCGAACTGTTGAACCCAGCGCGATAATTTCGAAGCCTGATAATCATGGAAAGATCAAAGAATCTATTTTTCCGATGGTCCCTATGGTCCCGAGATCCGGCATGAAACTCCCCTTCCCTCTCGTTCCTAGCCAGAAGTCGAGCAGCGATCTGCCGCCGCCTATCCTTGAAGAATACCAGACTGCGGAGATAGGAAATACAGAGAGCGATGCTACGCTGAGCAGAGTCATACAGGGTAATACGATGTCTCAATTGAGACAGCCATCCACCAACAGCCGTATTCCGCGAATTGGCAACAAGCCATATGCAAGACCTCCACCGAAAAACGGAAAGGCGATAGTAGATATAACGACAGCCCACGCTCTTGTGAGCAGTTCGTTCACTGTCCTGGATCTCTGTCCAGTAACATTTGTTAGCAGAAGGCTCCACAGTTTCGACCTGTCTGCAAGAACAACGGGGTCGGGAATAGCAGCAGGGAAGTGTCTTCCACCCAACCCGCGAATGATCAACGTTTGGCAGGGCCACTCAAACGAAAGCGAGGTGCAGAGGCAGCAGCCTCTTCCAATTCCCGTCCCGTCATGATCCGCCAGGTTGTGCCAGGCATTCTTAGCGGGAAGTACGCTCCAAAACCTGCGAAATTCCCTTCCCATGTCCAGTCACCTTCGGAGCCAAGCCCGCCTAAGGTTCCCCCGACATTGAAGTTTCGCAAGGTGGTAGATGGCATGTTATCAGCACGATACCCGCCAGCAAAGGCAAATCTTGCCCAACCGGAAGTGTCAGATTCCACCTCACGTCCTCTATCCCCACTTTCGGAACTTTCGTCATCATCGAATGAAGGGCCTTCTAATGAAAAGCTACCTCTCATCGCACACCCCCCCGCGCATCCTAAAAGTGAGACATCAGATATATCACGGACAGATGGTGATGCCTCCGTGATGGAACCTAGCACACACGAGCGTTCCTCGTTGCACCAAGATACCGACGGCGACGAACTTTCCAGCCGCCCACGGAGGACCTCTCGTGCTCGAAAGCCAGCACAACAGCAATACGTTCTTGATGTCTTCAGTAGCAATACCTCCACACGACCACCCCCAGCTCGTCGCAAACCTCAGCCTCGCATGGAAGGTGATGGTTTCATGGGCATGAGCGCTACTGCGCTGAAGGCGCTCACTGCATCAAATACGACGAAGAATCAACAGAGCGTGGCAGTACTGGCGACGGAGGTTATTCGGAAGGAAGGTCTAAGACCAGAAAGTCCAACGGTCAAGGCACGAACGATTTTGCAGAAACAGCGGGATGAAAGAGACATGCGGAGGAAGGAAAGAGCCCAAAGAAGGGCCCAAGTGAGCGAGAAGGGTTTAGGAGCCAGTGACATGGAAGGACAGACTAAACTGGACGATCGCGTATCTCTCGGTGCGCGTGCAGATCATGATGAAAATGATTACACCATGCCACCGAAACATCGCCGGGGTCCTGGGGACGAGGAAGATTACGAGACTCCAGAGCGACCTGACCGCATCATTGAACCTCTGAGGCTCGAGGGGGCGGATACAAAGGTCACACTAGTGAAACAAGTCAAGTGGCATCGAGGGTTATCAACTGCCATTTATCTCGATGAGGTTGATACCAGGCCAAGGTCAAAGGATGTCGTTGTTGTGAGAGGTTGTTTGGCACCTACATCGAAAGTGTGTATCACGGCAAAGCCATTCAACCATGCACTGATCTACCCTCTTAGAATCTTCCTCTCGACCCTCTTGGAAACCTTGTCGGCATTGACAATCGACCATCCCCCGAGCTCGTCACGGAACAGATCGTAGTAAAGAAGTATCTTTACGATAACGACATCGAGCCAGAACCTATCCCCGTAAAGATGACAAGGTCAAAAAGCAAGAAAGGCAGAAACTAGTGTCTATTGTCATGATTTATCTTCACTCATGATATCGTTGCTGCATCCTTATTTTTACATGTATCCACCGTATCGTGGCTGATTCCTAGATAGTTGCATTTCTACGACTGCGGACTGCCTCCTTAAAGTTTGGGAGACCTGTAGTTGAGAGTGGCTGTTGCTTGGTTCACTGGAAGAACAAAGACTTCGGCAAGGTTTACGTGAGGTGGGCGTGATGCCGCCCAGACAATCTCCTCTGCAATGTCTTCGGCAACCACTTGTGCAACAATTAGCAGACGCTTGGGTAAACGCCGGATGCTGTCTCGGTACTCACATGGTTGCAGGCCGTCGTAAACCTTGCCTGCCGCTGACTTGTCGCCTTTGAAGCGCACAATAGAGAATTCAGTCTCAACCATGCCTGCCACAGTTTTGCGAACAGTTCGCCGAGCACCTTGTTGGAGTATAGTGCAACGTACCAGGCTGGATTTCGGTCACCCTGATAGGGGTGTCAACGAGCTCTCTCAGCAATACACCACTGAATGCATTAACCGCGTGCTTGGTCGCACAATAAATACTACCTCCAGCATAAGGCTCCCTTCCAGCAATGGAGCCGAGGTTAATAACATGACCTGTCTTCCTTGCCTTGAAATCTGAAAAGCGATGAGGAGGACGAAATCAGGCTAAGCTGAAAACACACCTTTGACGAATAATTGGGTCAACGCAATGAGCCCAAATACATTGGTGGCGAACATGTTCTCCATGTTTTCGAGTGAAAGATCGCCGACGCGATCGACCCCGACGACATAGCCTGCATTGTTGACTATCAAAGAAGTATTGAGATATATGGGTGCATGTGACGATGGCGCTGCTTACCGAGAACGTCGACATTACGGAGTTCTGTTGGGAGTTTTTCCAAAAACGAGGCGATCTGATTTTTGTCCGAAACATCAAGAGCAATGGAGACGAATTTTCCGCCCTGTTGGACGCCTGCTTCCCTGTGTACGGCAGCACATTGCTCTGCTACGTTTTGCAGGGCATCCGCTCGACGTGCAGTGAGAATGACGTTCGCACCACCCTGTCCGGTGCAAGTTTGAGCGTGACTGACAAGAGTTGAGTAGGAGATACACCAACTTTAGCGAACAGAATGGCCGTAGCCTCAAGTTGTCGGTGATAGGTGATGATAGGGTTGAACTGGTGGCCACATCTTTCCGAGCGATGGGATGAAACTCACCTTGCCGATACCAGAACTCGCCCCAGTGATAAGGACGGTCTTTCCGAGCAGACGAGAGGCGTTGAACACGGACATGTTGGGAGGGGAGAAAGGACGGTGAGGATTTACCAGTGCGTGGAAGCGGAAGAGGCAGATGCCAATCGGATGCCCGAGGACGGAACACTGGGACCCGGGCCAGCAGAGTTACATACCGCATGACCAGTCATGTTCTCATGTCAAGGACACACTTCAAAGTTAGGCGACTGCGACTCGATAACATGGCCAGCCAACCCTCGACGCTCCTCCAGCGCAGATGGAAGAATTTACTAGCTTGGCTCGAGGGCCACGGCTTTCAGGCACAAAATCTCCCCGTAGAGTGCAGAGAAATGACATATGGTTGAGTAACGGGCAATCATTCATCCAACATAGTTGACACGAAGCACACACACTGGCAGCCGGCAGTGGGCTCTTTGCACGCGGTGCCTTCATGGTAAGTGCAACTCGTCTCCCACTGCTGACGAATTGCACGAATGAAGTCAGCCAGGAGGTCTTCTATTTGTAGTCCCACCGAAAACACTGATGAACAAGATGACACTAAGACGTCACTATCCTCCCAACATACAGGTGGCCAAGGCATTGACTGCCGTGCAGCTGATCTCGATGCATTTATTCATATGGCGTCCGAAGGCCGATGAGGATAGTACAGACTCTTTCTTTGGGCCTTACATATCAATCCTCCCCAGGAGTTTTGGCAGCCATCCTCTCACCTGGCTTGTCCTGTCAAAGTTTAGCGAGGCCGACGACCTGCAGATTTCGCTGTTGAATAGTATGCCACCGAGCGTGCTAGCAGCATTGCATCACCTGTACACCCGGTTTTGGGATGATTGGTGCAAGGTGCGAACGTTCCTCGTAAGCACACAATCTTCCTGATCTACTATATGTACTATTCAAACTCATCGAGATGTAGCAAAAGACGCCTTCCGTGGCAGTCATAGCTCAAGTACCATCAAATAGTCTCGAAGCACTCGATGCAGCCATGGACTTTTTGTGGGCTTGGCTCAATGGTAATCTTGCCTCGCATCCTGATAAACTTGCATTTTCTTTTTATTTCCATAACAGTAAACACCCGGTGCATCTACTACCGCCTGAAACACCCCAAAGCGGACCCGGACAATCTGACGATGTGTCCCATTCTTGACTTCGCCAACCACACTCCAGGTCAAGCTTGTATGACCCCTGTCCCATCAAACTCCGATGTTTGGAACGCTGTCCCCGTGAATTCGATTGGAGATGGACTCAAATTCATCTCTCCTGATAATGTGAAGATAGAGGAGAATGACGAAATCCTCCTGACTTACGGATCGCACTCGAATAAAACGTTATTCGTAGAATATGGCTTCGTGAACCTTTTCTCAAAAAATGGGCCTTCTCCAAGCGGAGAGGTAGATGTGCAAGACCTGGTCGAGAAGTATGTCTTCGCAGATGTGCGACTTCGCGAGGCTATTGAAGTTGCACTGGTTACTGAGAATTATTGGGGGTGAGTCTATTTCTCTGCAGCAGTTGATCGTGATTTCTAAGCAACCTTTACAAAGGAATTGGACATTACATTCGACTCCAGATAGTGCTCAACCATCTTGGCGGCTGATCACTGCATTACGACTATACCATTTAGCCGTAGCCGTTGGTTCTGCGGACGAAGATGCCATCCAACCATGGCGAGATGTTGTCATGGGCAAACGATACCGGGTTTCTTGCGAGAACGAACAATTCTGGAGGAAAACAGTTGTGTTTCTGTGCGACATGCTCATCAAAAGAGCTGAGAAATACATCGCATTGGGTTCCGCGCAAAATAAGTACAAAGAGGGCACTTGGACTCGATGGATGTCGGAAAACATCCTGTCACTGTGGAGGGAGGAGCTGTTCGTCGCAAGGGCCGTAAAAGAGAGCATGTTGAGGGGAGATGAATTTTGAGACTCGCGCCTGGACTCTGCATTGCATAGTCAGATCGACAGCCCGCGAAACAAATCTTTACACGCAGAATCTTCACGCGCAGACAAGCAGGTGCGCACCAGACTATTCGAAAAATGATGTACTGAGACTTTTGTGTGTCAGAAAACGATACCAAGGCAGGTGCAATTGAGTTCAATGAGTCTGTCGAATGAAAAGAGGGAAGCTCGACCCTCTAAGTAGATGCCCAATCTGCCGATCCACTTTGTATCTTTCTTTCAGTACAGCGAGATACATGTACACGAACTATGCTACACAGTCAGACGCCCGCTGTACGGACAAAAATTTTGTGGACGTGCGCCATGAGATCAGGCCACGACTCCTGGGATATCAACACCGGCGTTGTCTGCACAGTCCCATCGTCGTTGTAAAAGAGTGCCCCAGTGATTGTCATGTTCACCCTGTACACGATCCCCAAATCGTGTCTGAGGGTATCCATAGCATTCTGCTTGGAGGGCCAACACATCAGTGATCGCACTAAACCTGCATTCACGAAATTTCTCCAACTGACACTGAAACTCAAGGACAGTGTTTGCCTGCTGAACATCATCACCCGAGTGGTACCCTCTTTGCTCGTGTGTTCGACGATGATTGGCGTCTTCCCGGGCTTTGCAAAGTTCAACAGCGCTTGCAAGAAATGGCCAATCCCGACAGCCGTCTGTTGGCGGGTATCGAGCAGCTGCTGGACGATAGGGTATGTGCCGCTCATTGAGCTACCGTCATTGCAAATTAGATCAGAATCTTCAACAAGAACTAGTGTAGTCATCGCACCTGCTGATAGATGGTGAGAGGTCGAGTACGAAGGTAAGAATCCAAAACACGAGCAATTTATATACCTCTTCGCATTATCAAGATTGATATGATCAGTGTGTAGGAATGCACCCTCTTTGGGCCTGTCAATGGAAATGTGAATGATCTTCACAGCGTTGATTTGGCAGGCTGCAGAATCGACCAGACAACGAACCGACCGCTCTACGAGCGCAGGGATCCACGAGTCATATTTAGGAACCATTCAAGGACGCAAACCCAGGGCCCAAGCTTTCAGCACTGCAGTTCAGGGGGTCACCGTTTTGTACACCACCGACATGCATAGCAGAGTAGTGCTCCGGGAATTTGGAATTGGGTCAAATTCACCCGTGCTAATTCACTGTGGCCAGCCGTCAGGTCATATTCACCCTTGTAGATCAACGTTAATTCACCATACTCTAATCTACGTTAATTAACCCAGTGAATATGGCCAATTTCACTGAAATCCACCCTCAAT